>MU687393.1:72777-107019 GCA_026770625.1 Nicotiana glauca
GGGGGGGGGGGGGGGGGGGGGGGGGGGAGGAGGAGTACCATTTGATGTGTTGAACAGGAGTAGAAGGGATTGGTGGTTGTATAGGAGATAAGGAGTGAAATTCGATAACGTGAAAAAGTATATTTGGTGTGTTGACTGGGTTGTGGAGGTTGTTAAAGAGATTATCATTTTTAGTTTTCCAAATATGCCAGAGGATAAAAGGAACCAGGAGTGATGCAGGAACATCAATACCATGATAGGTGAAAGGTTCCTGTAGGGTGGCACAATAAGGCTTGAGCCAGGCCAAAAAAGTTGTAGTTGGAGGTGGAATGTGGAAGAAAGACCATACGCGATATGCATTTGGACATTGGAGAAAGAGGTGCGTCTGCTTAGCTTTTTAATATAAACGTATCCTTATTAGCAACAAAAAAAAAACGTTAATTAGGAGTTTAGATACAAGATATGAGTATCAGGTTATTATCTGCTCTTCTCAATGTTCCAGGTAAAGAAAGAAGCATTGTCAAATGAAAGTGTCCCTTATAAGTTATAGTCGACCAGAGACGTTGACGAAAAAAAATTATTTAAAGTTAAATAAACAAAAGCAAAAGCGAAAAAGAACCCTCAGAAAAAGCCCAAAAGTAGAAAATACAAAAAAAGAAATTTCCTATCTTCCACCACATCATCAAATCCTGAGTAATCTCTTCCAGTTCAACATTGTCCAGATATGGCATCTTTGTCTCTTTAGTGTCCAAGATCCTCTAGTCTAGTAACCACAAAAAGTTTTGTACTAAGTCTAGTTGAGAAGTCATTGCCATCTTTCTTCCTCCAACTGTAAAACCTAGCTAAAATTACCTAGTATTACATCTGTAAATCGTCCATCTATTGCATTCACTCGTCGAGGAATCCGTATTGGAGCTCCCTCGATTTCTATCTATTACATACAAAGTGGCGCAGCCAGTTATGTCAAAACTCAGCATTCAGGCACTCGAACATAACAGTGTATCTAGCCGATGAATAAAGGACCACAAGAGCCTACATTTATGCATATCAAGTCCTCCCACTAAAATGAAGTGAATTACATGTTCCACTTCTCAATGGCGAAGAGAAGCTGGAGGTAAGAAATAAGGGTCGCGAGGAACATTTACAACAAATAACAATAAACTGTCAGTAGTAATTGTGGAGTCCTACTTAGTTACTCAAAGAATGGAGTGCATTGATTAGCCTAACAGTCCTTACTTCACACACTAGAAAATGCAATAACACAATGTCAATGACACTGAAGACCTCACGCCAGAACATATAGCCATCGAGCAGCAGTGACAACCTTCTCTAAAGATTACATGAATAAACCACAAGGTCTGATTCAGAGTAAGAAACGAAAATGAAGAGAAACAGAATACCTCATGACCTGTTGAAGCTACTGAAACCTAGACTCGAGTCGAATGGGACAAATAACTAATCAATTTTTTTTAAGAATATTAAAGATCCTGGATGTTAAAGATGTGTCAGTCTATGGACAGTTTAATAAATAGGGTTGGGAGAGCTATGCACGAATTGGCAACTCAATCAGAATGTACTGCTGCTTTCACTGGCAGAAATAGAGGGGGCTTCAGTTTTTACAAGATGAGAACCCCTGCTGTTGATGTCAAGACCCTGAAAACGCCCGAGAGAATCTTGTTGCATTGCGTCTGTGAGAGCCTGTGCATGGCCAGCAAATAGAGGGTGACGGGGATTAGACATGCTGCCCTGGAGGGTGTGAAACTGCGGCATCTGTGTGTTTGGTGGTTCACTTGGCCCTGGCTGTGGCTGATGAGGAAAGAATGCTGGTCGGTTATATGAAATTTGCTGCATTCCCGAATTGTATGCATCTGAAGAGGCTGATATCTGCCCTGTAGCTATTTTAAGTCTTTCAACTTCCTGTTTCAGTGCTTCGTTCAGAGCTGTATTTTTGAAACAGCATGAGAAAGATTTCCATAGCATCAGTAATTGCTCTCATCACAAATGAAATTTAGTTTATGTCTCAATGTAGAGGGATAAGGTAAGTCGTCGTGTTGATTAAGAAAGTAATATTAGGTTTTGTTTATGCAGTCTATCCTCCAGCCAAGAGGTACAAATAGCTGAGAATTTCGAGATGGAAGTGATAGTGACTAAGAAATCAAAACAATATTGCAACAACGAAGCAGAAGGAAATAGATGGGGAACATACCATCTCGTAATTGAGCTTGTTGTTCCATAGCTTGCAAACGAAGCTTAAGCTCGGTATTCTCATTAGTAAGCCCGGTTGTATCCCTCTGCAGAAGGAAACAATAGCCATGATATTCAGATGATTGCAAGGAGAAATACATGAAATTCTTTTAAAGGAAAGTAATGATGAGATGTACATGGAAGACTCATTTCAAAGGAAAAACTTATTATTTGTGAAAGATATCTAGCTGAAAAAGGTACCTTTTTTGTCGAATGATGGAAGTTATTTTAAATTTTCTCTAGAGTCTAGACATGGTAGACTTTCAGAAAAAGGAATTAAGTTTTTGAATTCTGTCATCAAAGCTTCTATTCATTTAAACAGATAAAGCTTGAGCTCATACAAAATATTATTCTTGTCAATTACCTTTCTCAAAAAGGAAAATATTACCCTTGTAAGGTTTACAGACCAAGAATAACCAAAATTGATGGAATAAGTTGTATGTTTCTGCACATATCTAGTTATTTTAGAACTATGAATGTAGGCTCTCGAAAAAGGAAGAAGTACCTGGAAAAGGGTAAGTTGTGCAGAAAGAGTTGTGGCTTCTGTTTGAAGGGTCTGAACTTTCCTCTCAAGTTCAGATATATAACGGGCCTTCCTCTCTTTAGAACGAGCAGCAGACTGCCGATTTGCCAAAATCCTGTGCAACATTCTCAAAAGTCAGACAAATAGCAGATCGGGAATTGAGAAATTCGTCTCTGTTTCTTCCCTTGTCAAAATTAAAAAAATTGTGTAGATTGAAGTAATCCTACAAAGTGATATTATGCATTTCATCTCAATAGGAAAAAAAGTTCATGTAATTTGATCATAAACTGATACGTATATTCATCTATATACAGCACTTTGACTTAAATTTTGCTTTTGGACACTTATCAGATACAGTCATTGAAGATTGTTGGAGACTCTTTTGTCCAATAGGAGCATGAATTCCTCTTGGGAGTATGGTGCTTCTTAGACAAGATGCAGATTAAGTAGCCGCAAAAGTAAGAAGGTCCCCCAACAAAGATTCAGCATTCCAATGGTTGTGTATAGATCACCCAACACAATAACTTCCATGAGTTCATAGATTGCAGGCCATAATGACTGGATGCATGCTACTTTTTAACCTTTTTCTTTCCTTACAATACGAACTTCGAATTCCCATAGCTTGGTTTCTGATAGTTTTCCGGCATATATTTCATCAGTAGATATTATAATCCAGTTCGACATATCCTAAACAATTTCTTTTAATCCTAAATTATGTTAAGCAGAGATATTTGCTTCACATCTATCCACCTTTATCAGTGGAAATGCTAAAGTTATGATATCACGCAAGTGTTATGCTTTTATACATATATAATGGTAGTAAATCCAAACGAAATTAGGCTCTTGAGAAATCAGCTGGCAACCGGCAATCTAATTATGGTAAAGAGCAATTTATCATTTCCCCATGTTCCATTTAAGGCGTCAAACGGACTTAACAAGTGAAAGCTCATCCTAGGAAGCTACATCAAAATTATTAGATATCACACAAGTGCCGACAATTTATTCTGAAACCAGACATAGTGGGTTGTTAAGTATTACTAGAAGTGTTTTGATGGGATTTCTACTTCAAATCATGCTCTTAAAGCTAAATGTTTAGTTGATTTATTTATCTGGCTTAACTAAGCCCCTGTATCTAGCTGTGAACAACTTTTGGAAGGTGTCTGCTCCTTAGTAATAGATTAGTTTTTGTATCTGAGCAGCCACCTTTTTACTCTATTGTAATTTTTGTTTGCATCTACTTGATGCCTTTTACGTCATCAGAAAAAAGTATTACTAGAACCATAACTTTGGCTCGCCTGTACTTCATTTCAAGCATTAAGCTCTTGGATCAACATTGTAGGACTTTAGATCATGTGAAACTAGAGGGACAAGCTAGCTTTTGGAGCAGAATGAAAGGGTAGTGATTGCCAAACTATTTGGACAAATCAAAATCTTATGGAAAAGCATCCCTGCTGATCAAGAGCTTAGCCTGATTTAAGCCAACAATATCATCCGATTGGACTTCTTTGCTCCAAGTTGGTTATCATAGAAGAAGTGATGAATGTAATCGGACATGTCATCACTTCATTTAAATAGGAAGGCTACTTCAACCAAAAGTTACTAACGAAATATTAGGCTCCATCGGAGTTTGCAACTATAAAAAAAAAAGTTCTTCAAACTAGTCACAAATTCTTTTTTTTGTTTTTTCGAAATAAAATGTTGATTTTAACTGAGCAGTAATATCTAAGGGACTAATGATCATGACTGACAATTCAAATGAGACTTTGATAGTGTTAGGACACTAATCAGCATTTAATGAAAGCAATTTTTTTTTTTTTTTGATAATGAGCAATTTGGTATAATTTTGAAATCATCTTAAGGTTTCTTACAGAGGTTAACTTAGATGAGACATGGTCTAGTCTAGACTTATGAAAACTTGATTAAATGCAACAAAAGCAGATTAATTGAAATAAACTTGGATGAACTACATATCTTCTTGCAGCCAACATACAGATCAAAACCAGAAACAAGAATCTCCAAGAATGAACCGAACTAACCTTATCCAATCTAACGGTTAAAGTTCCCAATGAAACCTTGATAAGAGAGAGATAAATCTAGGGCACACAATGGTGAATAATCAACTTCAGGCCCCAATTCTGGTACTAAACTCATTTACCTTGTGTCTTAACTGTTTTCCACGCAACATACAAATGCAACTCTCTTGGTTTGACTCATTGCAGTAAGGGTTGTGATCAATATCTTAGTATAAGAACTTCTTGGAGCTTTGGAATTAACTGTTGTTTTGACTCATTTAGGTGCTTTGCTGCCCTTCTACTGTTGGTATGCTTAGCATTTGCCTTGTCCTTGCTTCAAAGAAATTTCTCTCTCTCTCGTGTGCATGTATAGAGTTCAATAGTATATATATTCTCAATATCAATAATGAGAAAAGAATGTGAAGTTAGTAATCCCTTTCCCTCTTTAAAGCAGTTAAGGCAGCAGGCACTGTTAGAAATTTTCGGGAGAGCAAGACAACTAAACAAACACTCAAAAATTCATTATTAGAGAGGTGGAGGAAAGGATGATTTCTATTTAACTTCACTTACACCAAATGGCTAGCATATATGAGTATTTATAGTAGAACTCCTACATGTATCTAGTCTAAACTTCATGTGTACATATTAATTAAGTCCACACATGTACACACTAGTCATACATGCCTACACTAGTTCACACAAATTTACACATGTCCACACCTCACTCTTTTCTAACTATATGTATGAAAATATTAAATTAATGTAAACAAATGTGGATAAATGGAAACAAGTTTATTACTATTTTTAACATCCCCTTAAACTTGTTTCATTAATTCAAGCGCCATCCTTAACTTTTGAAAGGCATCAATCTTCAGAGGCTTGGTGAAAATATCCGCAATTTGATCTCCAGACTTCACATGCTCAAGCTCCACAACTTTATTAGATATGCAATCTCTAATAAAATGATATCTCGTATCGATATACTTGTTTCTTTCATGAAATACCGGGTTCTTGGCTAGATCTATAGTCGATTTGTTATCAACAAAAATCTTTATAGCATCCTTCTGTGGTTGGTGAAGTTCTTCTAACCTAAGTTGCTCGGACACGGGTGCGGGTGTCCGACACGGGTGCGGATCTAAAGGTCGGATCCTTCGAGATGTAAATTCTAAGATTTGGGGATACAGATCCTAGTGTGGATACGGGTGCGGGGATCCGGCTAAAATTAATTCAAAAAAATAAAAATATAAAAATATCTCTAAATTTGTAAGAAATTTAGTGGAATACTTGGCATAGCTTGTAAAGTGTGTATTTTTTTTATTCTCAAGTTGTAATTAAGTAATGGATTGATATCGTAGATAAGGTATGTTATTTTCTTCAAATTTTATCCTAGTTTTGGTTCTGATTTCGGGAATCAAATTGTATCTTGTATCGAATTTTTCCGTCCGTTGTAGTCAAAGTACCCAAAAGTGTTTGACCATATCCGGTACGGATCCCATACCCACACCCATACTAGTGTCGTGTCGACACGGGTGCGGCACCTAAACTGAAGTGTCGGAGCAACTTAGCTTCTAACAAGCTCTTTAGCCAAATTGCATGGAAAACATACGAACAAGCTGCTACATACTCCGCTTCAAAAGTTGACAAAGTCACAATTGGTTGCTTCTTAGAATTTCATGTATATGCGGAATTTCCAAGAAAGAAAACAAACCCATTAGTACTTTTCCGATCATCAATATCACCAGCCTAGTCACTAACAATATCCCACGAACTTGGATTCTTTACAAGATGAATAAAGAATTCCATAATCAAGCGTACCTTTGATGTACCGAAGTATTCTATTGGCTACCTTTAAGTGCGAGGTAGTAGGAGTTTCCATAAAGCGACTCAGGAGTCCAACTCCAAAAAGAATATCCGGCCGTGTACATGACAAATACCTTAAGCTTCCAATAAGACTCTTGAAAAATGTGGGATTGACTCTATCTCCATCTCCATGCTTGGATATTTTAACTCCACATTCAACGGAGGTGCTTACGGGATTGCAATTCTCCATCTCAAATTTCTTGACAATTTCCTTTGCATACTCTCCTTGAGAAATAAAAATGACATCCTTCCTCTGTGCTACTTGAATTCCAAGATAGTAGGACATTAGGCTAATGTCCGTCATTTCTAATTCTCTAGTCATTGCTTTCTTGAATTCTTCAAACATCTTTGGATTATTTCCTGTAATATCAAGTCATTTACATACAAGCAAACAAGTAAGGTGTCACAATTTTTAGCAATCTTTACATAGAGCGCATGTTTATGTGGACAATTAGAAAAACCATTTGCTTGGAAATATTTGTCAATTCTACTATTCCAAGCTCGCGGGGCTTGCTTCAACTCATATAATGCCTTCTTTAATTTCAAGACTTTATCTTCTTGTCCTTTAACCTTATATCCCTGAAGGTTGATCAATATAGACCTCTTCCTCCAATACGCCATTCAAGAAAGCCAAATTCACATCCATTTGATGGCTTTCCCATTGATTTTGTGCCGCCAAAGCAATGACAAAGCGAATTATTTCCAAACGAGCAATCGGTGCAAATACTTCATCATAGTCAATACCGGCATTTTGCTTGTAGCCTTTAGCTATCAATCTTGCTTTGTACCTTTCTATTTCTCCCTTGGAATTCTTCTTTAGCTTGTACACCCATTTGAGTCCAATGGTGCTTTTGCCGTTTGGAAGTGTGACCAACTCCCATGTATCATTCTTTTTTATAGCTTTGATTTCTTTATCCATTGCATCCCTCCATTTGGAATTTTGGCAAGCATCTTCAAAGCTTAGAGGCTCACTGTCCACCAACAAAAATGAGTAAAATTATACAAGTTATTTCTTACCACTTCGGAGTTTTCATACAAGTCACAGAGACTTCTACTCTAGTGAGGTGCTTCACTTGAACTTGAACTTGAGCTTGATTCCACAATTTCTTAATCTTGTGGTAGAGGTGTTGAAGGTGGTGTGATATCCTGCTCCCCATTTTCTTCTTCATCATCTTCAAAGAATGGACTAAAAGAGTATTCTTGCTCTTTAGATTTTCACTCCCCAGCATTATCTTCATCAAACTCAACACCTCTACTTATGGTGACCTTGCCATTTTTGGGGTTATACAATTTATAACCTTTAGAACTTTGATCATAGCCAATGAAGACATACCTCTCACTTTTGTCATCAAGCTTAGACCTCTGACACATGTGCATATTCGATGCTCCCAAAAACTCGCAAATGAGCAACTATTGGCTTGAAACCGCTCCATGCCACTTGTGGTGTTTTTTCACGAACACTTTTGGTGTGACACCGATTTGATAAGTATACCGCACAAGCAACAACTTCAGCCCAGAACTCTTTTGGCATATTTTTGCTCTTCAACATACTCCTCGCCATGTTGAGAATAGTTCGATTCTTTCTCTCTACGATGTCATTTTGCTGTGGTGATATCGGAACTGTCAAGTAATGACGAATTCCATTTTTCTCACATAAAATCTTGAATTCATATGAAGTGAATTCTCCACCATTATCGGACCTAAGTGACTTAATTTGATAGCCACTTTGCTTCTCCACCATGCTCTTAAACTTTTTGAAGGTTTCAAACACCTCCGATTTTGCCTTCAAAAAATAAACCCAAGTTTTTCGAGAAAAATCATCATTGAAAAGTAAAAAATAATTACTTTTACCAAGTGAAGATGGCTTGATAGGTCCGCACTCATCCATGTGAATTAACTCGAGAGGGCATCTTGCTCTTGTTAAAGACTCTTTAGGAAAGCTTTTCCTTACTTGTTTTCCAAAGAGACATCCTTCACAAAGTTGGTTGGGATGATCAATTGTTGGCAATCCATTCACCATGCTTTCCTTCTTCATCAACCTTAGGCTATCAAAATTCAAGTGACCAAATCTCATATGTCAAAGCCAAGATGAATCTTTGGCACATGAAAACAAGCACCTCGGAACATCATTTTGAAAATATAAGATGAACATTTTATTATTAGCCATAGGTACTTTGGCTAACAATCTTCCCTTTTCATCTCTCAAATATAACTTTTTGTCTTTCATATAAATGTCATAATTTTTCTCCAAAAGTTGTCCCAAACTTAAAATATTACTTTTCATCTCCGGCATATACAAAATATTGGAAATTAATTGATGACTTCCATCTTTTAAGCGAATTAAAATCGTACATTTTCCTTTGATTTGAACTCGTGAAGAGTCTCCAAAAGTGATTGGGCTACCATTCAGCTCCTTAAGTTCCACAAATAAATTTTTCTTTCCACAAATATGACTACTTGTATCGGAGTCAAGGTACCATTTGTTCTTTTCCACACTTTCTTCTCCTTTGCATGCAAGAAGTAGAGTGACATCTTCATCTTCATTTTTGCTCTCCACAAAGTTATTTTTCTCCTCCGAATTATCTTTACATTCCCAGATAAAAAGTCCAAATTTATGACAAGTATAATATTCAACATTCGTTTTGTCATACCTTCCTTGATTTTGTCTCCATCCTTTGCCTCTTCCACAACCTCTTTTTTGACTATGGTCTCGACTTTTATTGTCTCTATTTGGTGGTTGACTATCACCTCTTCCTCTTTTACCATGAACTCTTCCATTTCCATGACCTCTTTGCTGCGAACCACGCCTTTCATCTTTCTCCTCGACGGAAAGATTTGCTTGCAATGCCTTTTCAACCGATTCTTCTTTCGGTTTCTTTAATTTTTCTTCATGGGCTTGCAAAGAACTCGAAAGTTCATCTATGGTCATGGTGTCCAAGTCTTTAGGCTCTTCAATAGCAACACCAATATAATCAAATTTTGAATCTAGGGATCGTAATATTTTTGCAACGACCCTATCATCCTTCAACTCTTCACCATATCTTTTCATTTGATTGACAATAGCCAAAACTCTTGAAATGTAATCTGAAGTAGATTCATTTTCTTTCATATGCAATGATTCAAACTCTCTTCTTAAGGTCTGGAGACGAACCTTTTTCACTTTGTTCAAATCTTTAAAGGAAGTTTGAAGAATGTCCCATGCTTGCTTGGATGTTGCTGCATTTGCAACCTTCTCGAACATCTTGTCATCCAAACCTTGATTGATGAGAGTGAGTGCCTTTTGATCTTTCTTATTTGTGGCTGCGACATCTTCCTCTTCATCAACTCCAGACTCTGCCGGTTCCCAAACATCATAGGTACCAAACAAGGCTTTCATTCGAATACACCAATTCTCATAGTTCTCTTTTGTGAGCATAGGAACTTGGAATGGTGTTCCATTAGTGTTTGTCATCTTTTCTCCAAGTTTGGTTGTCTCTCAACACACCGGCTCTGATACCAAATGTTAGAAATTTTTGGGAGAGCAAGACAACTAAACAAATACTCAAAAACTCACTATTAGAGAGGTGGAGGAAAGGATGATTTCTATTCAACTTCACTTACTCCAAATAGCTAGCATACATGGGTATTTATCGTAGAACTCCTACATGTTTTTAGCCTAAACTTTATGTATACATATTAATTAAGTCCACACATGTACATACTAGTCCATACATGCCTACACTAGTTCACATAAATTCACATATGTCCACACCTCACTCTTTTCTAACTATATGTATGAAAACATTAAATTAATGTAAACACATGAAACAAGTTTATTAGTATTTTTAACAGCACCACGTGGAATTAATGAAATTAGTCGAGTTGTGCGTAAGTTGACCCAGACTTCACCATTATTAAAGAAAGAGTCTAAAACGACTTGATTAGCCTCATAATCGTTCTTTAATAAATTACTTCATCTGAAAAGAACTTAACTGACATGACCATGCATCTACTGTGGAGAAATTTTGGATCAATAAAAAGAAAGCAAGTAATTTTCATGAGACAATAAGTTACCCAAAAAGAATAGATTTCTGATGAATACACATGATCTTGTGGGGAAACAACAATAAAAATAATTCATCTTTTCTTTTTTCGGATGATGGTGGTTCCGAGCCAGCTTGTAGGCACCTAGACTTTCCACCATGTAGGTGTTACCTCCCACAAGCCCAATATTGGGTAACTCTAACCATCAAGACTTAGGCAAATGAGAAGAAATCACTTACATATACTTCAAGATCTTCTATAAATTCTAGATTTGCAAATATTTAAACAAACCTTACCACTAAATCCATTAAGCATTCAAACAACTCAAACTAATCTACATCACAATTCAACATGAAAACTGAATTTAAATTATAAGTAGCTTGACTTAAATGTTAAAAGCTAGTAATACTACCTTTTGGCACGTTTAGGATCAATAGTCCAGAGCTCAGCCAACTTATCAGGAGCCATAGCTTTCTTAGCTTCAATACTCTCACTCAGCAACAAACTCGATGAGCTATCCACTGAATTACTATGCCTATGACGTGGCTTCATCATCATGCTTTTCTCTCCGTCACTACTCTCAGCTGCCACTCGACTACTCCCTCCACTACCACCGGTATTTTCAAGGCCACCAGCTGCTGCATCGCTGCCGGAGATAGATCCACCGCCGGACCCGAGCTTCTCAATGTCCATGTACGTAGAGAAAAAATCATCCTCCGATCCGATCTCCTCGAAACTTCCCGCCGGCGCATCGAATGGGTCGGATGTCAGATCTAAATCCTCCGGCAACCGGAAGTTCACCTCTGAGTGAGCTCGCCGGTGGTGGGACGGACGGAATGCAGCAGCTGAAAATGACGACGGCGGTTGATTCGGTAACTTAACGGAGTTTGGATGTGACGGATCTTGCATTTTTTGTGGAGAAAAGCTTCAGAGAATGGATCAAATGAAGTTGAAGAAGAAGATGGATACAGTGAACTGCATAGGGAAGTTAAGTAGTGTTTTGTTGTTTATTAATGGAAGTTAACTGCTTTCAAACGGTTTTGACTTTTTGACTGGAAAAGGTTTTTCTTCTGTTCTGCTCCTGTGTTTGTCTAGTTTGACTCTGCTATTTTTGAAATAGAAATAAAAACTTTAAAATTTGTGATTGTAAATATATTTATAATATTTTTGTGGCTATAAAATTTTAAAAATTTATATTCATAAACTATATAAAGAGTTATTTGTTTTAAAATAGATTAATAAAAAAATTGTGCCAAACAAACTAGAAGTAAGGATGATATAGCGGATTTAGAGAGTGTAATAGATCTTTATACAAATAGCCGATCTAACTATATACTTTCTTAGCCAGTATATATAGATTATATAATAATTATATTCGATTATATATATATCTTACATAAATTATGATATAATATATATCCAACTGCTATTTTAAGTTTACACGGTTGAGTAGATAACTATTTAAGTTAATTCTTCAATAATTAATTTAACTGGATTGGATGCATGGGCTTTGGCCCCATTTTGGTCCATGAAAATGACGTAATTAAGGATAATACTGATTGAGTTCGTAATTTACAGTTGATTTGGACGAGGAGCTTTGGGACCACTTTGGAGTTGTGCACATGTGTGCATGTTTGGATTATTGTTGATTGATTCATACGTGTGAAAATGGTCCTTTTCATTTAATCTTTTCCGAGCCTAAAGCTCTAGAGAGTTCAATATTCTATGAAAATAACTTTAACAAATATAGCATTTGATTTGGTATAGTAATGTAATTATATGTAAATTAATTTAATAAGTGATAACGTGATAATTGTTCATTTCTTCTCTGTTAATTATTTTTGAGTTTAAATTTTATACATTGACGATATAAAAAATATTTACACAATAAGTTCACTTGTAATATAACTACAGGTACATTTCTATAACAAGTAGTATTAATTAATAATTGGGTGAAAATCATTTTAGTCCTCCAATGGTGCCTTAAAAACACATCCTCCAAGATTGAATAATTATCATTTCCATCTTCCTATCTCAACTTCCGGTAATTGACCGGCAACTTTGGAATAGTTGACCGATCATTAAAAGGGTTAATATATAATTTTAGTTATATTCTCAATTAATAAATACCCTTATACATCAATTTACCCCATACGTCTCCTCCGTTAATTAACTCAGACGCCTCTGTGCCCAAATAATTGTCCTCGTTAATTCATCCTTTCAGATAACAAATCTTTAACCCTTGGCTTTAATTTTGCTATTCAGCGTTCTAAGTTACAGTAAGAGAAGTCGTCTTTTTTACTTTTATTACTAGCGACTATGATTTACTTTTCATGCACACGTGATGTAGTTTCATTCACTTATATATTGAAAACTTTTGAAAGTCTGAGATAGCAATTTTGTTTGATTCTTTGACAATGACATCTTGCTTGTCTAGATTGCTATAACTTTATTTTAAATTAAAAATATGTTTTAGTTGATTTTATGTTACTGTGATTGGTTTATAATATTAGAGAATTGTTAGTCTTTGTGCAACTGATATAGGTGTGCGAAGCTTTTCTTAGTCCTAGATATTTTTTTCTATTTTGAAAAGATCAAATATATTTAACTATTGGCTATTTTATCATTTTCAGGAATGTTATTCAACTTATTGGTGCATTGTCTTGGAGCATGCTATCATGTCTTCACTGTCGATGATAATCATTATGGAATATTAGATCTGTTAGAAGATGCTCATAATATTGTAGCAGGAGGTCCCTCTACTTGGTTGGGTAAAATGACTTCTTTAGCATCTATCCATCCGGAAACTGGTGTCACAGTGAAATTGAATGATGATACGAATTTAAAGATGTTATTTAATATGTATAAGGATTTGGGAAAAAAAGAGATCCATATGAATTCAATCATAATAGATGAAAAAGTCAATGAAATTGAAGGTAAAAATTTCCAATGGACTGATGATCATGACGAACATGTGATTGAGAATGTGGAAGATCAGTCAGATGAAAAAAATAGTGAAGATAGTTTATCAGATTATGAATCTGATGAAAATGGAATATTTGAGGGGGTTAGCGAAGATGATAAATTAATTGAGCACCCAATAACAAAATGCAAGGTGAAATTTTTAAATATACATATGATCAGAAATTAAAGAAGGGGATTGTTGTGCTAAATGAGGGGCAAATCTTTAACGATGTGAAGCATTTTAGGGAAGTTATGCAAGAATATATCCGACAAGAGGGTTTTCATATTAAGAAGCTTAAAAATGATCTCACAAGGTTTGTTGCGACTTGTAAAGGTAATGGATGTGGATGGGGAATTCGTGCTTCCATTTATAGTGATGGAATAACTTTTAAGATCAAACGGTTAAGTGGACCGCACACATGTGTTAAAAACATGAAAAGTTGTGGAGCAAGTACAAGATGGATTGCTAAACAATTTGAGTCAGATTTCAGAGCCGATTATGACATATTTGTAGACAAGCTTTATGTTTCATTGAAAGAGAAGCATGGCCTTGATGTTAATACTCAAAAGTTAACCAGGGCCATAAAAATTGCAAAACACTTAGTTGCTGGAGATCATGAAAAAACTTATGCCAAAGCACCGCAATATATAGCTATCCTAAAAGAGACTAATGCATGTGTTGTTATAAAGTTGAAGTGCATTAATTTACATATATCAACCCCTAGATGCAACACAATCCTTAAAAATTTTTACATTAGCTTTGAAGCTTAGAGTTATGACTTTATTAATGGATGCATGCCCTCTATTTTTACTGATGCTTGTTTTCTGAAGGGTCATTAAAGGGTCAATTACTTGTTGTTGTTTTCCTTGACGCAAATTTAGGTATTTATCCCCTAGCAGTCATGATTGCTAATAAGGAGGATGGACAGTTATGAGAGTATTTTCTTGATTGTTTGTATACTTCCACAGGAGATATTGGAGACATCACATTTATGAGTGATAGGCAGAAAGGGCTCAAAAATTGTGATGACGCGATAGGTCATTTGGATTTTAGCCTTTATTCCCGTATTTTGAGATATTGATTAGCTCTATTTAGTCTCGATTTACGTACGTAGTCCGTGTCTTGTTCCGGAAAGTCCTTATATAAAAAATGAAGAAAATATGAATTTTTGTCTGAAAAATAATTTGAGTTAACTACGGTCAATATTTTATGTAAACGGACCGGGTCTATATTTTGACGATCTCGGTGGGTTCGTATCGTGATTTGAAACTTGGGCGTATGCTCGAAATTGAATTCAAAAGTCATAACTTGATTTAACGTGATTTGTTGAAAACTAGTAATTTGAAGGTTTTAGAGAATTTCGAAGTTTGACCGTAGGTTGACTATGTTGCTACCGAGTTAGGATTTCAATTTCAAAACTTGGTATATGTTCATTTTAATATTATTGACTTGTTAGTAAAATTTGGCTCAAAATGGAGTTGTTTTGCATGTTTCTGACGCTCGGTTGTGAAATTTAAAAGTTCTTAAGTTTCTTTGAAGATTTTATACATTTTGATATCCAATTCATAGTTCTAGGTATTATTTTGGTATTTTGATTGCACTGGCGAGTTTGTATGGTATTGTTGTACTTGTGTGCATATTTGATTTGGAGCACGAGGGGTTCAAGTGAATTTCGGATAGGCTACGTGTCAATTTTGGACTTAGAGGTTGCAGCTTTAGCTGGTTTTCTCTTATCTGGTGCGTTGTTCTTCGCAATCGCGAAGCTACTCTCGTGATCGCAAAGGGTAACTTGGGTTTGGGGTGAACTTATTCATCGCGAACGCGAAGCATAAGAGAGGTTACCTTTCGCGAGCGCGAATAGCCTCTCGCGAATGCGTAGGGTTAGGGGGTCTAGGAAGGAACTTGGTTGCTACTCAACGCGAACGCGTAGGGTTAGGGGGCTTAGGAAGGAACCTGGTTGTTACTCAATGCGAACGCGATCCCTGACTCACGAACACGAAGGCCAGGGGGTGAAGCCTTCACGAATGCGTGAGGTACATCGCGAACGCGTAGGCCATTCTGGTTGTAGTGCATCGCGAGCACGTCAGGCCCTTCGCGAACGCGAAGAAGGCCTAATGCCCAGTGATTTAAATATCCCAAAATCGAGATTTAACCCATTTTTACCATTTTCAAGTTTGAGCCCAGCCTAGAGGCAATTTTGAATAGAAATTTCATCACAACTTCATAGGTTAGTAGATTTTAACTTATTTTTTTTCCATTTCCGCAAACACTCATAGATTTTAACCTTTAGTCTATGCTTTTTCATGGTAGATAAATAGGAATTTAGGCAAAAATTGTGGATTTTGGAAAACTGAGATTTAGACCTCAAATTGAGGTCGAATTTCGAAACTAATCACATAATCGGGCACGTGGGGTGAATGGTTAATTGAATTTTAGTCCGAATCTCGAGTTTTGACCAACCATGCCTAGGGTTGACTTTTGTTGACGTTTTTTGAAATCATTAAAGATCGAATTTTTTTAACTCGTGGTAGTTTTGAAAGCTTATTTTGAATTATTTGAATTATATTTGATTAGATTCGATTGGTTTGGAGGCTAATTCTAGAGGAAACACCCCGGTTGAGCTTTGATTCGATTGAGAAGTGAGTTAAGTGTTGGATCTAACATTGACTTGAGGGAATTAGGAATTTTTGAACTATGTGTTGTGTGGATTATGTTAGAAAATGACGAATATGCGAGGTGACGAGTATATATACGCCGTCAAGATATTTGTTTCCATGTTTCTCGTTATTTTATGAATTGTCTTATTCAATGCCTTAATTGTTACATGCTTTATTTGACTTCTATGCCATAAATTATTATTAGTCATTTAATTATTCTTGTATTAAATTGTTCGTCCCTTCCATGACTTCGTAATTATTTGCTACTTGCCTTAATTTTTTTTCTTGCACACCTTGATCGTCACATGCTTTACTTGTCCTATTATCTTTGTAATATTTATTGCATTCTAAGATTTAGTTTTACTGCATGAGTCATTGAGTTTGTTAGACACCGATAAAATTGTAAAGTAGAAACTTCAATTATTAAAGATTCTTTGATTATTATGTGGTTTTTTATTGCCTTGTACTTTTACTCTTTGATGTAGAAATTCTTGTAAATTGAGTTATTGGATTGTTTATGTTAATTGAAATTATTTGGTAATCGGGTTTGTGATGACCCGGTAGGTTATTTTGAGTTTTGGCCTTTATTTTCGTGTTTCGGAACCTCGATTAGCTCTATTTAGCGTTCCTCCATTTGCATGTGCAGTCCGTGTTGTTACGGAAAGTCTTTATGATTTGAGTTAACTATGGTTAATATTTTGTATAAACGGACCCGGATTAGTATTTTCACCATCCCGGTAGGTCTGTATTGTGATTTAGGACTTCAACATATGCCCAGAATCGAATTCGGAAGTCCTTAACTTGATTTAACGTAACTTATTGAAAACTAGCAATTTGAAAGTTTAAGGAATTTCTAAGTTTGACTCTAGGTTGACTTTGTTGTACTGGCTCAGATTTTGATTTCGGGACTTGGTGCAGGTTCATTCAACTAATATTGACTTGCCTGCAAAATTTGGTTCAAAATGGGGTTGATTTGACGTGATTCGGACGTCCGGTTGTAAATTTTAAAGTTCTTGAGTTTCTTTGAAAATTTCATACATTTTGATGTCCAGTTCGTGGTTCGAGGTGTTATTTTGGTATTTTGATTATACGAGTAAGTTCGTATGATGTTGTTACACTTGTGTGCATGTTTGATTTGGATCCCAATGGTCTCGGGTGAGTTTCAGATAAGCTATTGATGGATTTTGGGACTTGGATAGCTGCTAGTTTCCTATTGCTAGTGTCTGCTACTTTGTGTTTCGCGATTGCGAAGGGGAATTGGGGCTGGATAGGAATTTCCTCTATGTAAACACGAAGACACACTAGCAAACGCGAAGTAGCGGGGGGCTTACCCTTCGTGAATGCTACCATTCCCTCGCGAACGCGATGAGTTATGGGATATGGGGCCAGGCTGGACAATAACTCTATGCGAACGCGGGCTTTGGCTCGTGAACGCGAAGGCAAGGGGGTAAGCCTTCGCGAACGCGAAGGGTTGATCGCGATTGAGATGGCCATTTGGCTAGTACTCTTCGTGAACGCGAAGAACACATGACGCCCAGGTATTAAACAGTTCCAAAGTCGAGATTTCTTTCATTTTCACCATTTCCAAAATTGAGCTTGGCCTAGAGGCGACTTTGAAGAGAAATTTCATCCCCACTTTACAGGTTAGTAGATTTTAACTCGTTTTCTTCCATTTCCACCATCACCCATTGATTTCTAACCTTTAATCTACGCTCTTTCATGGTAGAAATTAGAGATTTGGGCAGAATTGGAAATTTTTATATAATTGAGATTTAAATCTCGAATTAAAGTCGAATTTTGAAACAAATTATATAATCGGGCTCGGGGATGAATGGGTAATCGAGTTTTGATCTGAGTCTCGGGTTTTGATTATTTGAATTATAGTTGGTTAGATTCGCTTGGTTTGGAGGCAAATTTAGGAAAGGCCTCGGTTGAGCTTTGATTTGATTGCGGAGCGAGGTAAGTGTTGGATCTAACCTTGAGGTAATTAGGAATTTTTGAATTATGTGTTATGCAGATTATGTGAGAAATAGCGTATATGCGAGGTGACGAGCGTTTATACGCCTTTAAGATATTTGTTTCCATGTTTCTTGTTATCTCATGATTTATCTTATTCCATGCCTTAATTATTACATGCTTTATTTGACCAGTATACCGTAATGTTTATTTGTCATTTAACTATTCTTGCATTAAATTGACTTTCATGACTCCATGCTTAATTGTTACTTGCCATTAAATATTTTACTCGCACACCTTGATTGTTACATGTTTTACTTGTCTTGTTATTTTTATTTTTTTTGTAATATTTGTTGTATTTCTTTAATTTTTACGTGGTTCCTTTATTTCCTTGCACTCGTACTCTTTGATTGTAGAAATTCTTGTAAATTGAGTTATTGAATTATTTATGTTTATTGAAATTATTTGTGGATCGGATTGTGCGTCGCAACATGAATTGAAGAATAATAAATTGAAATGGTGGAATAAGGGAGGATTATGCTATTAATAAATAATGATATGGTGGGATCGGGCTGCGCGTCGCAATGGGATTGTGTACGTAATACTTGATATTGATAAATGTTGATATGGTCAAATAAGGGAAGATTATGATATGGATTAATGATGATATGGTGGGATCGGTTGCGCACCACAATGGGTTTTCACGTTATACTTGATATTGATAAAGGATGCTACGGGGAGATCGGGTTGCGAGCTGCAACGAATTGTGTGTGTTGTACTTCTTGTTGTTGTTGTTGTATTAGTTTCAACATTTTATATACGATTACGAGGTTTGTTCTGGGTTTTCGGATAGCGAGGTTTGACATTTTCGTAAATTAATCGCTTTACTTTCATTTCCTGTTTCCTTTCCCTGTTATTATTATTATTATTACTGCATATAGGTTATGTAAGTAGTCTGCTTTAGCCTCGTCACTACTTCGTCGAGGTTAGGATCGGCACTTACAGAGTACATGCGATCGGTTTTACTTATACTACAATCTGCACTTCTTGTGCAGATACCAGAGTTAGTCCTAGTGGCATTCAGTAGCTTTTGGTCGGAGATGGAGACTTGAGGTATAGTTGCACGGCGTCCGCAGCCCTGAAGTCCCCTTCCTTCTTTCTTTACTGTATTATTGAGTTTCAAAATAGTGTATTCTGTTCAGACCATGTTTGTAGCACTCTAGATGTTCATGTACTCGTGACACCTGCTTCTAGGTTATGTTAAGACTTTGTTGTTCGGTATTATTTTATTATACTTCAGACTTATATCATTTTCATTGTTAATATCTTGTTATAAATTGTTAAATCAGTAAATTTTCTGTTCCACGTCGACTTGCCTAGCAAGTAGATGTTAGGCGCCATCATGACCTCAAGGTTGGGATTCTGGATCGTGACAAGTTGGTATCAGAGCATTAGGTTACTTAGGTCTCACGAGTCATGAACAAGCTTGGTAGAGTCTGGAGGATCGGTACAGAGATGTTTGTACCTATCTTCCAGAGGGATAGAGTTTTAGGAAGAAAAAAAATTTCACTTCTTTCTTTCCCTATCTTGTGATTTTGTGCTATCATTGATGTTTGAATCATTCCATTCTTGCTCTCTCATAGATGGTGAGAACACGCATATTTTCAAAGATTGACTTGCAATCTGGCTACTATTAGTTGAGGATTAGGGCATCCGATGTCCCTAAGACAGCTTTCCGTACTCGGAATGGCTTAAATCAAGCAAGATCATGAGTTACTCCCCTAACACCCAATCACTTGGCTACTGGCAGTAGCCTCAATCCCACGCCTACTCCCACTCCTCTGTCCACTGAAATGGGGCACCCTTTTGGGTCAATCTAGTCATAGAGGCCGTTATCGATGAAAAACCCTCCACAAAGCGACCGTAATAACACGCCAAGCCAAGGAAACTGCGAATCTCTGTAGCTGAGGAGGGCCTGGGCCAACTCTGCACGGCCTCCACCTTCCTCGGATCCAATCCCGGCTTAATTACTTGGGCTTTTACTCAGACTTCAAAGCTCCAAATCACTTGAATTAATTCCATAACATCTCTGGGCTGCTTCTGCGGTTTCCCTTGGCCTGGCCCCTTTTCGCTTCTGCGATGGATTGACCTCATCTGCGGTCCCGCTTCTACGGTCCAAGAATCGCAGATGCGGTTATGACAGAAGAATCAAAAAGGTCGCTTGGCCACAAAACAGAAGGTCTCAGGTACTGTTTCTCTCTCTCTTTCTCTCTTTATTAATTTATATTACTATTTAGCCTAAATGAAAGGCTAAATAATTAAGTGTTAGACTTAGCATTCGAAGGTTATTTACTAAGCATGTTTTGTAACTGAATGTTTACAATATCACCCTGATGAGGTTATAGGTTAAGAACTATATATACCAGGCAGTTACTGATCTCGACAGTAAACCTTGGTTAGGCCAACCTAACCGGTGGTGCTCATAAAATCCTGCATTATATTCCTCTCCTGAAAGAAACGCCTATAATCATTTCAGTGTAATTGATTATCCTAAATATTAAAATGGCATGCAAATGCTTGGGCTTGATCATCCCAAGTGTACCACCTTCCGTGATCTTGACGGTTGAACCATTCTAGAGCTGAGCTACTCAAACTTTGACTGAAGTACGCCATTAACAATTCGTCCCTTCCTCCTAAAATGCAAACCCCTTCCCAAAAGGAAAGAGTTATCCCATACGAAAAATGTCATAAACCCGATTCCGCGAGGAAAAAATGGGGGCGCGACAGCCCTCATTGTGGCCTTCTAGAAACTAAGGCCTTATTTTCAGTGTCATTCTATTTCCGTAGTGACCACCTTCTCACTACGAAATATTATCCCTAAGTCGAAACTCTCCGAACTGCTTTCAGGCCTCGAGTGTGATGTGAGAAGGATTTCAGGCCTTATGTTGATATAGCGCTCGGGCTGTAAGGGGCCCCTCCGGAGTCTGCACACCCACAGTGAGCGCGGGTAACCATGTGATATGATACTGAGGATTCTGAGTTAGGGGGAAACCGACGTAAATTCATGCCTAAAATAGAGACTCAACCAATAGATATTGATTGTACCGATGATTCTCAGTTAAAGAACAAAATAGTGCCTCCAAATAGTGAGTGTTTTGTTTAATTGATTATCCTAAATATTAAAAATCAATTCCTATGAACGAGGCTTGTCGGGGTTGGAAAAGATGTGTTTATTTCTGGAACGGGCCGAACGCCTCGGCAGATTAAATAGATGCATCTATGGTACGGGCCGCTCGACCCTCGGCAGTGCACAATTTACATTTATATTGGAGCGGGCCGTCGACCTCGGCATGATTTGTTCACCAAATGGGTTGAGGCAGCATCATATAAGGCGGTAACCAAGAAGGTTGTGTCAGACTTTGTCCGTGACCGTATCATTTGCCGATTCGGCATCCCAGAGTCAATCATCACTGATAATGGTTCCAATCTCAACAGTGACCTGATGAAAGCAATGCGTGAAACCTTCAGGATCAAGCACAAGAATTCTACAACCTACAGACCCCAGATGAATGGAGCTGTAGAAGCAGCCAATAAAAATATAAAAAAGATACTAAGGAAAATGATAGAAAAACACAAGCAATGGCATGAGAAGCTATCATTTGCTCTATTGGGACACCGTACCACCGTCCACACTTCAACTGGGGCGACTCCTTATATGTTGGTTTACAGAGTAACTATAAACCAATGAGAAAGATAGCAAGGTTTAACACATCCAAACAGACGGAACATAGAATCTGAATCACAACCCTGGAATAATCAAGCAAATTTCAGATATACATAAATGTGCTACTCAATCAAATCAAATTAAACGTATATATATATATATATATAAAAAACTAATACTAACTATTATTCTATTTGATAAATCATTTTCCTTAATGTTCTGGTCATATCACTTTCATCTTGAAGTAGACTTACTGCATCAAAGATTATATGTAAATTTTCAAGTATTTTATATGAATACATCACTCATGTAGACCTCATACAGTTGCCCGTAGACGACATATTGACTCGAGATTAGGCAGATGCGCATAGTCAGAAAGATGATAGTGATTATGACAACAATATCGATGAGTCTGGAGATGACACACTATTCCCTGATGAGGGTGATGAGGATGGGCTAGAATTATTGGAGCCCATTTATGAACGAGGCTTTTAAGCCCAGCCCGAAAAAGCCCATGGCCCGTGAGGCTTGACTGAGGCTGGGTTGGGCCGGCCGATGGTCCTAATAAAAATATGTATTTAAAATATATAAAATATAAAATTAAAATTATATGACATAAAAAAAATATCAAGAAGAGTATTCAAGCTTGAAGTTTATTAAGCACAATAAACTTCAAGCTTGGAATACTCTTCTTGATATTTTTTTTATGTCATATAATTTTAATTTTATATTTTATATATTTTAAATACATATTTTTATTAGGACCATCGGCCGGCCCAACCCAGCCTCAGTCAAGCCTCACGGGCCATGGGCTTTTTCGGGCTGGGCTTAAAAGCCTCGTTCATAAATTGGCTCCAATAATTCTAGTCCAGCCCACAAAATTTCAAGTCATTCGGACGTGGTTTGGATGAGTTTTAATTAAAAGAGTGTTTCAGAAACAAATTTATAAATGTGTCATTTATTTTGGAACAGACTAAAAAGAAAAGTACCTCATCTACTATGAAACAGAGGGAGTAGTAATTATGAACCCATAACTTTATAAATATAATGGGTCCAATACTACAAACTTTAAAGTTTGAGTCCATAAATTTAAAAATCTGGAATCTGGACATGTCTCTGCATGCACGGGGCATTGTGCTGAAGAACGGGGCTATCCGATTAAGTTCTCGAATTTGCGCCATGATCTTGGGGACGTGGCGGGAATCTTTTCCTTCTATAAAAAACTCATAACGGCACTATCTCGGAGCTGGTCGTGCTTGGCTCTGATGTTCCTCGCGTACTTCGATCCTCAGGCACTACATTCTATCTTCGAGCTCGAGTCTGGTCCATCGAGCTCGAACTCGACCTTACCTGAACTTGGGCTTTGATGGGCCATATGAGGTCGGATTTTTGAGTTTTTGGTATGTATGAACTCCTGGGAAGATAAGGAATCTATTGGTGTAAAAATTATCAAATTCTGAGACGTGGGCCCGGGGGTCGGGTTTTGGTAATTTTGGGATTTGTGTTAATTATTGATTGTTTTCACTTAGGCTTCTGTTCCCTTAGCCTTTTTTGACATCCTCGTTATGATTTTGGATAGATTCTACACAAGTGGAGGCCGATTCGAGGCACAGAGGCATCGCGAGCTAGAGATTTAACATGCTTCCGAGGCCAAGGCCCGAAGGGGCGATGTGCCAATACAATGTCGCAAGTTGAGGCTTTTCGCTTGCGAGGCCGAGGGTCATGTGCTAATACAAGTTGGCAAGTTGAGGGTTTTTTAGGCATCGCGGTGCGAGGCCAAGGCACACGTGCAAATAGTTATTTTTCGCAACCTTTCAGAATAGTCATGACTGTTGGAACAGGTATGGGCAAGTGAATTATGTGATGAATTGTGTGATTACAGCATAGGTGTACAATCATTTTTTTGGTACAGCTTGTTGAGATTGATATGGTGTACGTATGCTATAATTGGACCTTGTAGAGAATTCCGGATGTTGGAATTTGGTTCTAAGGCTTGTGGCTAAGGTAGCAGGAAGGATTTTCAGTGTGGGTTGAGCTAATGTGCTCATATGGATTGTGGTGGCATGGGTGGTTCTGTTCGTTAGGTCAGGTAAGCTGCAGTTTGAATAAGAGAGAATGACTTTTGAAAATGGTTCTGATGTGTTCAAGAGTCTACAGGGAACAATCGGGTGTTTCCATGATACTTGTCATGTTAAATAATTTCAGTCCTGAGTTAAACACTGTTTTGAAATGTCTAGTCATACTTCTAAGGTTTTAAAACTTAAACTACATTTCTAACGTTTGGAGCTGAGAACTGTTACTTGACATCGCCCTAGTGGCTCACATGCATATTTTGGACTGAGGATGGATCGGGCTGCACGTCGCAGCGGTGTGATATTGATATTGCGCTTGGGCTGTAGGAGCCCCGACACAGGTTTGCGGTAGCATATGCAATCGCACATATGTCTATACGACCGCATAGTGCTTCTGCGGCCCGCGAAATGGGCCACGAAATGGCCCTCCGAAACTGGGGCAGAATTATTGGAGACTGCCCAATAATTGAGTTGTTACACAATCCTCGGAAGCAGGATTTCTATACATGAAAGCATAGAATTCCTATGAGTATGATTTCTATATGATATACAGAGTTCCTATGAGCATGATTTCTATATATGAAATTAGCATCTACAACCGGGCAGGAGCCAGAGCCCCATGTTGCAGCTACTATTAAAGGTAGAGGTCGAGGTCGAGGCCGAGGCAGAGTTCAGCCTAGAGCTCAAGCATCAACACCCAAAGTGGAGCTTCAGATTGATCATGATGAGGAGATCCCAGCTCAGACCGTACCAGTCAAAGCGGCTCAGATCCCAGAGGGATTCATAGCCACTTTAGTGCTTCAGGATGCTCTTGTCCGCTTGGTGGGCCTTATGGAGAGTGTGGCCCAGACTAGTGCATTTTCGCTGGCACCAAACGTCTCTCAGGCTGGGGGAGGAGCACAGACTCCTGCTACTCACACTCCGGAGCATATAGCTCCCCTATATCAGACTCCAGCAGCCCAGCTAGTTGGGGTAGTTCAGTCGGTTATTGCGGCACAGGCCGATAATAGGTCTGCTATGTCTTTTGAGCCTTGATAAGGCTGGATAAGTTTACCAAGCTCTTTTCTGTTCATTTCAGTGGTGCACCTTCTGAGGACCCACATGATTACTTGGACCATTGCCACGAGGTGTTACATAATATGGGTATAGTAAAGACCAATGCGTTTGACTTTGCAATGTTTCAGATTTCCCATTCTGCTAAGAGATGATGGAGAGATTATGTGTTGACCAGACCAGCTGGTTCGCCTTCACTTACCTGGGATCAGTTTTTACTGCTATTTCTAGAGAAGTTAATTTCTTTCACTCTAAGAGAGGAGTATCACAGGCAGTTCGAGCGCCTTCAGTAGGATGGCATGACCGTCACCCAGTATGAGACTCGATTTGTGGATCTAGCTCGCCATGCCATTGTCTCGATCTCTAATGATAGGGAGAGAGAGGAGATTCATTGATGGGATCACATATGGCCAAGGAGACTGGAGATGATACTTCTTTTCAGAGGGACGTGGAGATTGCTAGACGAATCGAGATGGTTCATGGTCAGGAGAGAGGGCCGATGTCAGATAACATGCCTCGTCATTTTAGAGGGTTCAGTGGAACCTCATATGGAGGAAGGGTTTTTTTGGTAGAGGCCATCCTCCTAGGCCGTTTCTGTCAGTACTTTAGGCATCCCACTGTGCTTTGGGTAGTCGTGGTCCTCATGTATCTTGTCCTAGGAAGCTAGCCTACAGTGCACCATCAGTTCCTATTAGTGCGCCTCCGATCCAGCGCTACCATAGTGGTTATCCAGCCCGTTCGGGTAAGTCTCAGCTTCAGTATCCACAATAGCCGGGATGGAGTTTTGAGTATAGGGGTTCAGGTCACATCAGGATGTACTGTCCTAGATTGTTGAGTAGCATGACACAACAGAGTTCTAGTGCAATGGTTCCGGCACCAATTACTTCACCACTTGCTCAGCTAGCTAGAGGTGGGGGTCACGCTACCAGAGGTTGTCAAGCCGTTAGAGGTGGAGGCCAGCCAGCCACAGGCCGTTCGAGAAGCGGAGGTCAGGGTGAAGGGGCCCAACCCCGTTTTTATGCATTCCCAGCTAGACCTGAGTCCAAGTTATTTGGTGTTGTTATCACAAGTATTATTCTAGTTTTTCGTAGAGATGCTTCAGTTCTATTTGATACGGGCTCTACTTATTCCTACGTGTCATCCTTTTTTGCTTCATATTTGGTTGTGCCTCGTGATTCTTTGAGTGCTCATGTATATATGTCCACGTCTGTGGGAGATTCTATTATTGTAGACCGTGTCTATCACTCATGTGTGATATTATTAGGAGTCTTGAGACTGTAGATCTCCTAATTCTTGATATGATAGACTTTGATATTATTTTGGGCATTGATTGGATGTCACCTTATCATGTTATATTGGATTGTCACGCCAAGATGGTGACCTTAGCCATGTTGGGGTTGTCTCGATTAGCATAGAGAGGGACTCCTAACCATTCTACTAGTAGGGTTATTTATTATGTGAAGGTTTAGCGTATGGCCGAGAAGGGATGTCTAGCTTATTTGGCCTATATTCGCGATTCTAATGTGGAGGTTCCTTCCATGGATTTGGTACCAATTGTGTGTGAGTTTTCAGAGGTGTTTCCTTCGATCTGCCGAAGATGCCACCCGATAGAGATATTAACTTCTGTATTGACTTGGCTCCAAGCACTCAGCCCATTTCTATTCCACCATACTGTATGGCCCCGCCTGAGTTGAAGGAATTGAAGGAGCAGTTGCAATATTTACCTGATAAAGGATTTATTAGACCTAGTGTCTCGCCTTGAGGTGCGCCCGTGTTGTTCGTAAAGAAGAAGGATGGTTCGATGAGGATGTGTATAGACTATTAACAGTTGAAAGATTCACTATCAAGAACAAGTATCTATTGCCAAGGCTTGATTACTTATTTGATCAGCTTTAGGGTGACAGGGTGTTTTCAAAGATTGATTGAGGTTTGGCTACCATCAGTTGAAGTTAGGGTATCAGATGTCCCTAAGACATCTTTCTGGACTCGGTATGGGCATTATGAGTTCCTAGTGATGTCATTTGGGTTGACAAATTCCCCAACTACATTTATGGATTTGATGAACTGGTATTTAAGCCCGATTTGGATTCTTTTGTGATCATATTCATTGTTGATATTTTAATCTACTCCCGCAGTAGAGAGGAGCATGAGCATCATCTTCGAGTTGTACTGCAGACTCTGAGAGATAGTCAGTTATATGCCAAGTTTTCAAAGTGTGAGATTTGTTTGGACTCGGTCACCTTTTTGGGGCATGTTGTATCAACCGAGGGCATAAAAGTGGATCCTAAGAATATTGAGGCAGTTCAGAACTGTCATAGACCTACTTTAGCTACCGAGATTCAGAGTTTCCTAGGTTTGGTAGGTTATTATCGCTGGCTTGTGGAGGGGTTTTCATATATAGCAGTGCCATTGACTAGATTTATCTAGAAGGGTGCCCCATTCTGGTGGTTCGATGAGTGTGAGTTGAGCTTTTAGAAGCTCAAAACTGCTTTGACTACATCGCCAGTGTCGGTGTTGCCCACATGTTCAGGATCCTACATAGTGTATTGTGATGCATCGTGTATTGGGCTCGGTGCAATATTGATATAGGTATGGCAGGGCGATTGTATACGCGTCGCGATAGTTGAAGGTTCATGAGAAGAATTACCCTATTCATGACTTGGAGTTGGCAGCTATTGTTCATGCATTGAAGATTTGAAGGCATTACCTCTACTGCGTGTCGTGTGAGGTACTCACGGATCATTGGAGTCTACATTATTTGTTCAAGCAAAAAGGATCTCAACTTGAGGCAACTAAGGTGGTTGGAGATGTTGAAACACTATGATATCACCATTTTCTATCATCCCGGGAAGGAATGTGGTGGCCGATGCCTTGAGTAGGAAGACTATGAGTATGTGTAGCCTGCTTATATTCCAGTTGGTGAAAGGCCGCTAGCATAAGATGTTCAGGCTTTGGCCAATCGGTTTGTGAGGTTAGATGTTTCGGAGCCCAGTTGGGTTCTAGCTTGCACGGTCTCTCGATCTTCTTTGTATGAGCACATCAGAGAGCGTTAGTATGGCGTCCCCGATTTGCTTGTCCTTAAGGACATGGTGCGGCACAGTGGTGCCAAGCAGGTTATTATTGGAAATGATGTGGTGTTGTGGATGCAGGGTCGGATTTTTGTGCCCAATACGGATGGGCTTCGTGAGTTGAATCTTGAGGAGGCCCATAGTTCGCGGCATTTTATTTGCCCGGGTGCTGCCAAGATGTATCAGGATCTGAGGCAGAATTATTGGTGGAGAAGAATAAAGAAGGATATAGTTTCATATGTGGCTCGGTGTTAATTGCCAGCAAGTAAACTACAAGAATCAGAGGCCTGGCGGTTTTCTTCAAAAACTTGAGATTCCTGAATGGAAGTGGGAGCATATTACCATGGATTTTTTTATTGGGCTCCCACGGACTTTGAAGAATTTTGATGCAGTATGGGTCATTATAGACAAGTTGACCAAGTCGTCATGTTTCATTCTAGTAGCAGTTTCCTATTATTCAGAGCGGTTGGCTGAGATCAATATCCGCGAGATCATTCGTCTTCACGGTGTGCTGGTGTTCATCATTTCTGATCGGGGTATGCAGTTCAAATCGCACTTTTGGAGGGATGTACAGTGTGGGTTAGGCACATGGGTTTAGTTGAGCACAACATTGCACCCCCAGAGTGACGGATAGTTCGAGCACACCATTCAGATATTGGAGGATATGTTTTGCGCCTACATTATGGATTTCTGGGGTTCTTGCGATCAGTTCTTGCCGCTTGCATAATTTGCCTACAACAACAGCTACCAATCGAGTATTCAGATGGCTCCCTATGAGGCATTATATTGGAGGCGGTGCCATTCACCAGTTGGTTGGTTTGAGCAGGGAGAGGCTCGATTGTTGGGTACCGATTTGGTTCAGAATGACTTGGAAAAGGTCAAGATGATAAAGGATCAACTTCGCACAGCTAAATCTTAATAGAAGAGTTATGTTGACCATATAGTTCAATGTTACATTCATGGTTGGAGAGAGGATTTTTCTTGGGGTTTCACCCATGAAGGGTGTGATGAGGTTCGAAAAGAAGGGCAAGTTAAGCCCTAGGTATATCACACCCTTTGAGACTCTTGAGAGAGCTGGTGAGGTGGCCTACAAGCTTGCACTTCCACCTAGCTTATCAGCAGTTCATCCGGTGTTCAATATCTCCATGCTCCGAAAGTACCACAGTAATCCTTCCCATGTATTAGATTTCAGCTCAGTCCGGTTGGATAAGGATTTGACTTACGAGAAGGAGCCGGTGGCCATTCTAGCACGACAGGTCCGGAAGTTGAGGTCCAAGATTTATCCTTCAGTTAGAGTAAAATGGAGAGGTTAGCCGATATAGGCAGCCACATAAGAGTCTAAGTCCGACATGCGGAGTAGATACCCACACATTTTCACTAGTTCAACTACCTTTCTATGCCCGTTCTAGGACGAACATTTATTTTAGATGTGGAAAATGTGATGACCCGACAAGTCATTTTGAGTTTTAGCCTTTATTTTCATGTTCCGAGACCTCGATTAGCTCCGTTTAGCATTTACATGCGTAGTGCGTGTCTTGTTCCGGAAAGTCCTTATGTGAAAAATTGAAAAAAAATGTGAATATTTTCCTTAAAAATGATTTGAGTTGACTACGGTCAATATTTTAAGTAAATGAACGGCTACGGGTCAATTTTGGACTTAGAGGTTGTAACTTTTAGGCTGGTTTTCTATTATCTGGTGCCTTGCTCTTCGCGATCACGAAGCTACTTTCGCGATCGCAAAGGGTAACTTGGGTTAGAGGTGGATTTCATCATCGCAAATGTGAAGCACTGGGGGGGGGGGGTTACCCTTCGTGAACACGACCAGCCTATCGCGAACATGTAGGATTAGGGGGTTTGGGAAGGAACTTGGTTGTTACTCAACGCGAATGCGAGCCCTGGCTCACAAACGCGAAGGCAGGGGGTGAAGCCTTCGCAAACGCGTGAGGTACATCGCAAATGTATAGGTAATTCTTGTTGTTGTGCATCGCAAACGTGTCAGGCCCTTCGCGAATGCGAAGAAGGCGTGACACCCAGTGACTTAAATATCCCAAAGTCGGGATTTAACCGATTTTTCACCATTTCCAAGTTTGAGCTCGGCCTAAAGGCGATTTTGAAGAGATATTTCATCCCAACTTCATAGTTTAGTATATTTTAACTTGTTTTTTTTCATTTCCATGTACACCCATTAATTTTAACCTTTAATCTATGCTTTTGCATAATAGAAAATTACGAAATTAGGCAGAAATTGGAAATTTTGGAAAATTGAGTTTTAAACCTTAAATTGAGGTCAGATTTGAATCTAATCACATAATCGGCTCGGGAGTGAATGAATAATTGAATTTTTATTTGACCAAGAAGGTACGAAGTTTATTTTTGTTGACTTTTTTGGAATTCATTAAAGATCGAATCTTTTTCATTTGTGCGTAGTTTCTAAAGCTTATTTTGAATTGTTTGAACTATAAATGGTTAGATTCGCTCAGTTTGGAGGCTAATTCTAGAGGAAAGGCCTTGGTTGAGCTTTGGTTTTATTGCGGAGTGAGGTAAGTGTTCTATCTAATCTTGACTCGAGGGAAGTAGGTATTTTTGAACTATGTGTTGTGTGGATTATGTGAGAAAACTGCGTATATGCGAGGTGACGAGTGTATATATGCCGTCAAAATATTTGTTTCCATGTTTCTCGTTTTTCATGAATTGTCTTATTCAATGCCTTAATTGTTAAATAGATTTGACTTCTATGTAGTAAATTATTATTAGTCATTTAATTATTCTTGTATTAAATTGTTCGTTACTTCCATGACTCCGAACCTATTTTCTACTTGCCTTAGTTATTTTACTTGTACACCTTGATCGTCACGGGCTTTACTTGCCCTATCATCTTTGTAATATTTATTTCATTCTAAGATGTAGTTTCATTGCGTGAGTCGTTGAGTTTGTTAGACACCAATAATATTGTAAAGTAGAACTTCGAATTTTAAAGATTCTTCGATTATTATGTGGTACTTTATTGCCTTATACTTTTATTCTTTGATGTAGAAATTCTTGTAAATTGAGTTAATGGATTGATTATATTAATTGAAATTATTTTGGGATCGGGTTGCACGCTGCAACGAGAATTGAAAGATAATGAATTGAAATAGTGAAATAAGGGCGGATACTTGATATTGATAAATGACGCTATGGTGGGATCGGGTTGTGCGCCGCAACGGATTGTATACGTGGTACTTGATATTGATAAATGATGATTTCGTGGGATTGGATTGCGAGCCGCAATGAATTGTATACGTGGCACTTGATATTGATAAAGGATGGTATAGTGAGATCGAGTTGCACACCTCAACGGATTGTTTATGTTGTACTTGTTGTTATTGCTGTGTTGGTTTCAACATTTTTATATGAGCTTACGAAATTGTTATTCTGAGCTTTCTGATAGTGAGTTATTCTGAGCTTTCTGATAGTATGTTGTACTTATGAGTTCATTTTCACAAATTAATTGCTTTACTTCCATTTCCTGCTTTTCCTTTCTTGTTATTATTATTATTACTGCATACAAGCTATTGTAAGTGGCCCGCTTTAGCCTCGTCACTACTTCGTCAAGGTTAGGCTCGACACTTACAAAGTACATAGGGTCGGTTGTACTCATACTACACTTTGCACTTCTTGTGCAGATATCGGAGTTGGTCCTAGAGGCATTCCATAGCTTTTGCTCGGATTCAGTCGTTGACAGAGACTTGAGGTACAGCTGCATGATGTCCACACCCCTGAAGTCTCCTTCGTCCCTTTTCTTTACTATTTTATTGAGTTTCAAAATTGTGTATTTTGTTCAGGCCATGTTTGTAGCACTCTAGATGTTCATGTATTTATGACACCAGCTTCTGGATTATGTTTAGACTTTGTTGTTCGGTATTATTTTACTATACTTCAGACTTATATCATTTTCATTGTCAATATCTTGTTATAAATTTTTAAAATCAGTAAATTTTATGTTCTACATCAGCTTTCCTAGAAAGTAAATATTAGGTGCCATCATGACCCCGAGGTTGGGATTTCGGGTCGTGACAAAAATACTGTAAAAAAAGTATTTCCAATGGCCAACCATATGTTTGGTGCTAGACACTTTTATAACAACTTTAAGGTGAAGCATCTCTGTCCAAAATTAAGACCACTCTTTTGGGAAGCAACAAAGGCTTATAATGAGCATGAATTTTGGCAAATTATGAATGAGATGGGAAAAAAAATAAGTGAACCTACTTATTGGCTATTATACGATTGCAAAGAATCATTTGGGAGTTGGGCAAGACATAAATTTGATGAACATGTAAAAAGTGATCATCTTACAAATAACATGACTCATGAGTCTTTCAACGTATTTGTGGTGAAAGTTAGAGAGAAACCAGTTTTTAGTATTGTTCAATGGATTAGAAGAAAAACTATGACTAGATTTCAACAAAAGGCATGAAAAATCTCTTGCTTTGGATACTCTCATTCCACCAAAAGTCAGAAGGAGGGACGGAAGTTGATTTGTTTCAAGGATAATGAACACTAGTTTGAAGTGCACGACTTGAAAAATTATGTGGTGGATTTAAAGGAGTTGTCTTGTCAATGTAGAGAATGAAAAATAAGTGGAGTGCCGTGTAGACATGCATTATGATGCATGACTCATATTAGAGAAGATCCTACCAAATTTGTTCATCCTCTACTCACTAAGAATTCTATGTGAAGACTAAATCTAAGGAGATGAATCTAGTACCTGATGATAGCAAATGGCTAGTTGTAGTTAACCCTATTGTGTACCCTAATGAGGAAACGGAGAAGAGAATTAGATGAACAACCAGCAAAGAAGAGATCAATTCATTGTACCTGCAAAAATTGCCATCAAATTGGGCATAATAATAAATCACGTGGAAAGAAAACATCAACTTCAAATGTTGGCTAACTTCATTAGTAAGTTTATTGGTTTTTATTTTTATTTTTATTTTTGACTTTAAGTTCTTAAACATTGCATTTATTTATTTGAGAAAGCTTTAGTGCTCCATTATTCTGGTGCGATTTGTAGGGAAGTTGATGTTTTTCTTAATGCAGGTTTTGTAATCTGTGTCTGCTAGTGCACTCTAGAGCTTTTGGCGTAATTCTGGCATTGTTAGTCTTTTTTGGTACTGTTGGCTGTTTTTTTGTTGTTGCATTCTAGTAGCTATTTTCTTTTTTCAATTGATAATTAAGATTTGCTGCTACTAAGTTGTTTTCTTTATTAAATTGATAAGGATTTTGCTAAATAGAAGGGACATTGGACATAGGCTTTGTCTTGGTTTAACTCAGTCTTTTAATGTTATGATTTTGCTTGCATTTGTGCACAAAAGCGTTTGAGTTACTTAACGAAAGAGACGTTTAGGGTAAATTGATGTATAAGATTAATTAAGGTATTTATTAATTGAAAATAACTGAAATCACATCTTAATATTGGAGGATGTGTATGATTTTTAAGGCATAGTTGAGGACTAAAATGATTTTCACCATTAATGTACATAATTAAATCTATTCATTTTCGTCTCTAAGACTTTTCTATTTCTAACAAGGGAAGTGAAAACTTTCTAGGCCTCCAACTTAAATTTTGTTGTAATTTAACATATTTGACCAATCAACCAAATATAATTATACCTATACAGTAAAGAAATATGTATTTATCGGTTATTATTTGGGGAAGGGTTATAATGGAACTCAGGATATATTTGTCCCAAAAAATTAAATTGAAAAATTAAAATTCAGGACACACTGTCTAATTTCAATATAACAATTAGGGGTGTACATAGGTCGGATTGGTTCGGATTTTTCAATCACCAAACCAAATCAATAATGTCTGATTTTTAAATCTATAAACCAAATCAAACCAACGAAGTCGGGTTTTTCAATCTCGGGGTTTTCGATTTTTTTCGGGTTTTTGGATTTTTTCCCCGATAAATCTTCATACCACAAATATATAACTTGTGCTCCATATAATTCTCAAGTCCTACAAGGATACAACCATATAATGTATTTTTCAAGAAAATAATACAATAATATGAGATGAGTCATAACATTGTACTAAAATATTCAATAACAAAAATACTAAAAT
>MU687393.1:108468-118956 GCA_026770625.1 Nicotiana glauca
ATTATGGTCGGGTTATTTTTTCCAACACCAAACCAAATCAAACCAACCCATGATCGGTTTTTTTTTCGGTTTGACTCGGATTAGCGGTTTGGTGCGGTTTATCGGTTTTCTTTGTACACCCCTAATAACAACTCTTTAGAGTGGCTACCTGATGTCTTCTACGTTATAATGTATAAAAATTCCAATTTTCCAACTATTATTTCACATTCAGGGGATTTTTTATTCCTATACACTACTTGAAACCTTTTTACGAAAAATATCCATATTTTGGTATTTACCCGACCTAAACATATTTTAGTTACAAAATATATACAATCCACCTTAAAACGTTTCCAAATCCATTAATTATGCTTTCAATCAAGGGATTTAATTAATTCTCCACCACTGATTCGCTCGCCTTCACATCCTCAGAAGCATAATTACCTCATATACCGATGGAACACTGATTAGATTAGCAAATCTTAAACCAAAATTATAAATACGGATAAAAGCATAAACTTCGATGAAGTGCGAGCTTGAAATTGAGTTCATCAAATTCATGCATACTAAGTTTCTAATCAACTTTATTGATGACGTGAATGTATGGGGTCAAATTCTACCCATTATGTCTCTATGTTGGTAGGAACGACCAACGAATATACGCTAACCGAAGTAAGGGCACGACCTAAGGACGTCGGAGCGAACTATATCACCGGTCTCGTCGTCTCCCCGGAGGAACGCGACCAATCTCTGTATTATTTTATTATTTCAAGGAGGGTCTCCTATTATATAAAAGAAGGATCCCAATGTTGTAAGGGGATCTGGGATTTATTGAACAAGCATCAAATTCTCTCTCATTCTCCCTCTCTCTCTTGAGTACCCAATCCATTAGAAGCAATAAAGAACACAACACATATCTCTAGGTCTCATTATCTTCGATTACGATTTACCCTTGATTTATTTTGATTGTTTTCACTTGTAAAATATTTAGCATCTTTTAAGTAAACAGTAAACTAATATTAAAATTACATTCCATAATTCACAATAACGAAATTACTCCAAATGTAAGACAAAATGCTTAGGAAGTTTCTAGAGTATGTTCAACATTCAGTGATAAGCTTACAGGCCACAGGCGACACCTCCAACAACAAGTGATTTGCCTAATCTCTTGTCTCGCTATTTTCGCCTCTTCAGCGAGATTCACAATTTTCTCCATCGCTGATTCGCTCGCCTTCACAATCTCAGAAGCCATAAAAGAACGAGATCCGCCTAGTATTTTTAGCTTTCAACCTTAACCTGAATCAATGATACACTCAAACTTCAAAGTTATTGAAAATAATAAATTTAATGGTGATAGTGTACTGAGTCGAGGTTCTTTTTGGCGACGGCTACGACAATTAGCAGAGATGGATGGAAATGAAGCACCAAAAGTGAACGTGTGATATATATATATATATATATTATACAACTTAGCAAATTTTCGTACATTATTTCTACCAAATTATATACAACTACAGTATCATACAATTTAAATATAACTTTTATATAATATTGTTCAACTTTCATACAATATTTAAATAAAAAATATATATATAAATAACATAATACAATTTTTCTTCAATTTTACTATAATTTCGTAAGTATAATGTATGTCAGGTCTTCTTTTTCGAGTTTCAATTTGAAATTCAGCCACAATCAAGTCTAATCTTCACCAAAACACCCTCAAAATTGATATGTAAACTCCAATTATTTGCAACAACACCCAATCCAAAAAAATAATATTTTTTAAAAACCCAAATTCGAATTCAAATCTTCAAAGTTTTTTAATGGCCGTAAATGGTGGAGTTGCTACTCTCTTTTCCTTTGCTTTACATTACTGGAATCAAAGATTGAGAGATAGAGAGAGATGTAGAGAGAATTTCCAATTGTTTGCAACAACGCCCAATTCAAACAAATGGAGTAATATTTTTTGAAAACCCAAATTCGAATTCGAAGTTGCAAAGCTTTTTAATGGATGTCAATAGTGGAATTGCTGCTCTCTTTTCATTTGCTCTATTTTACTGAAATTAGGGATTGAAAGATAGAGAGAGACATAGAGAGAGAGAGAGCGCATGAGAGAGAGCCATGATGGAGAGAGAATAAAGATGTGAAATAATTGATTCCTAATATAAATGGATACTCATTTAATTCTAAAGTGTATATAATTGGTAAATTTGTATATAAGAGGTAATTAAATTGAAACTTGAGTAGGGAGGGTAATAAAATTTTCAATAGTATATACATATGTAAAATTCATAAATATTGCACGGGACGCCCTATTTGGTCGCCCATATTTAACCTATACCCATTTTTTTTAAACTTTTAACTTGTACCCACTTTTTAAACAACTTCAGCCCCGTTTCTCCTCCTTTTTCTCCTTAAAGTTTTATCTTTTCTTTTTCCAGAAGTAAGATTCATCCCTATCTGCTTCTTCTTATTTTTTCGGTGACTCCTATAAATTTTTACGCCAACCTATACATCTGAAACAACCAATTTGCTTTCTTTGTCACTTCCTATCACGTGACATGCATGCATATATATATATATATAAATGACTTGGTTATTTTTAGCTAATGTAACAAGCAGAAATTGTCTCAATATCAACAACCTCGTCGTCGTCCTCAAACATAACTCCCCTATAGCCTCAATCTTCTCAGTTCTGATAATTTTGCTATTATATGATGGAACTTGGACCACATGAATGTGAAATTGCTGCCTCTCGTAGTCTTTTTGACTCAATTGAGGAAAGAAAACAAGCAGAAATTGTCTCAATATCAACAACCTCGTCTTCGTCATCAAACATAACCTCCTCTAATTAATTTTCTTTCAATTTGGTCAAAATGGTGTGGCAAATGAAATCATAAACAAACAAAGACTTCAGCTTTAGAGCTGAAGTTCTCCGGTTACAAAGATAAAAACTTCAGCACTAGAGCTGAAGTTCCCTAGTTACAAAGACAAAAACTTCAGCTTTAAAGCTGAAATTCCCCAGCAACAAAGACAAATACTTCAGTAGTTTTTGGGCTATCTCTTTTCTCTCATGCTTCATATAGTTATAGACTAGACACAATGACAAAGGGAACACTTCTTGGTAAATATGCTCAATAATTTGTTACACGATAAATAATGAATGAGTTATTTGCGATCTTGTTCGATTTACATACCCGGTACACATCAGTCTTCTTCAAAAAGTTTCTTTTATTTTATAAACATTTTGTATTTCAATACCTGCTTTTTTATGCTTGCTCTTGCTCGCACCATTCTGTTTCCTATATATATATATATATATATATATATATATATATATCTTCCCTAGCTGCATATTTATAGTGTAGTGTACTTAATAGAAACCTCCGATTCTTAGCCTGTTTGGCCAAGCTGTAAAAATCAGCTTATTTTGAGAAGCACTTTTTTCAAAAGTGCTTTTCTCAAAAGTACTTTTTGTGAGAAGCAGTTTGTGTTTGGCTAATTAGTTTGAAAAACACTTCTGAACAGCAATTAGTGTTTGGCCAAGCTGTTAAAAACTACTTCTAAGTGTATTTTTCTCAAAAGTGCTTCTCAAAAAAGTATTTTTGGAGAGAAGCTACTTTTTTCTGCTTCTGCTTCTCCTCAAAAGTACTTTTTTTCCTTCCAGAAGCTTGGCCAAACACCTCAATTTTTGGCCAAAAGTGCTTTTGGCAAAAAAAAAATACTTTTGGCCAAAAATAAGCTTGGCCAAACAGGCTAGGCAATGCATAGTAGAAACCTTATTCATTTATCAGTTACAAAGACAAAAACTTCAGCTCTAGAGCTAAAGTTCCCCAGTTAGAAAGATAAAAACTTCAGGTCTAGAGCTGAACTTCAGGCCCAGCTATTAGAATGCTGAAGTTTTGCGTGATTGCCTTTGCTACTTCAACCCCATATGCTGAAGCTATGCGAAAAAGCGGGTACGCTTGCAATTCTTTTTGCAAAACGGACACAAGTTAGAATGTGACACAAAAAGCGGGTATAGATGCAAATGCCCCGTAAAAATGGGGGCTGGTCTGGGATGTTATCGTTCTTCTACGCGAACGCGTACACTAGTCCGCGAACGCGAAGTTTAAGGGTGCCAACCCTTTGCGAACGCGTAGGAGGACTCGCGATCGTGTAAGTCCACTATTGGCAGCTCTTCGCGATCGCGACAGTGTTCTCGCAAACACGATGAACACTGTCGCCCAGTTCTTTTAAATAGTAACAGAAACGGGAATAACCCATTGCCTCACATATCCTTCCCCAAAATTAGAACCTAGGTGATTTTTGAAGAGTAAAATCAATACCAAATCATAGGTATGTGTTCCTCAATCCATCTCCTTCATTTTCCATCAACACCCATTAGATTTCTAGACCTAAATATTGTTCTTCCATGGTAGAATTTGGGATTTTGGGTAAAGTTAGGACTTTTTGAGTAATTGAAATTTAGATCTCATTTTGGAGTCGGATTTCGAAACTAATTGCGTATTCAGATTCATGGGTAAATGGGTGATTGGGTTTTGGTCCGAACCTCGAGTTTTGACCTAGCGGATCCGGGGTCGATTTTTGTCTTTTTGGAAAAAATGATAGAAAACCTATAATTAAGCATTGAGTATGAATTCTTTAATATTTATTGATGTTGTTAAATCAATTTGGACTAGATACGAGTATTTTGGAGGCGAATTCTAAAGGAAATGCGGTGTTTGAGGCTTGAGTTAGCCGTGAAAGTTTAAGGTAAGTTTTTGGTCTAACCTTAGCTTGATGGATTAGGAGTTGTGTCCTATTTGCTATGTGTTATTTATTGAGTACGACATATAGGCATGATGGCGGGTATCTATACATTGGTATCAACTGTCAAGCATGCCCATGAGTCTTAAATTGTAATCGTTGTGTTCTTAATAAGTACTACAAATGCTTAAGTTGTTGATTCTCTGTGTTGAGCAACAACTATGATTATTCTCGTGGAAATGGCTTATGGTTGAGTATTGGTGCTAGTTGAAGTTTATTTTGTGGAGTTAGATGTTGGAACAAGTTTGGTTATAACTGATTCCCTTGTCGGGACGTTTTTACTTATACTGTCGATTCTCTTGCCGGGATAGTGTTATTTTTTTATTGTTCCTTTATCGGGACTCTTTTGTGATTGGTGTTGAATTGCGGGTTGCACGTCGTAAGAATATTATATTTGGATCGGGTTGCATGCCGCAATAATATTATATTTGGATCGGGTTGCACGTCGTAACAATATTATAGTTTGATCGGGTTACACACTGCAACAGTGATAAATGATATAGATCGAGTTGCACGCTGCAACAGTATTTTTATGATTTGGATCGGGCTGCGCGCCACAACAATAAATGATAAAAGTGGTCATTGATTGGTTACGGTTTCCTTATTCATTCTGCTGCGAGTTTAAAATTGTTCTTTATGTTTTTCTCCTGAGTTACTGTTAGTAAATGATATTCCCCAGCAGCATGTCCCCCTCCCATCTTTAATTGTACCTTTCTGTTTTTATTTTTCGCTATATATGATATAACTACATAGGTTTATTTGGTAGTCTGGTCCTAGCCTCGTCACTACTTCGCCGGGGTTCGGCTACACTTACCAGCACATGGGGTCGGTTGTGCTAATACTACACTCTGCACTGTGTGCAAATCTCGGAGCAACATCTTTTGGACCTTAGCTTGGGTGACTGTTTTCGGTTCATACGAAAATCCAAGGTAGTCTTGCAGACGTCCGCATGCCCTGGCGTCTCCCTCTATCTTTTCTTCCTGTTTCACTTATGTTATTCAGAAACAGTATTGCATTTATTTTTCGACTTGATTGTAGAATTCTTAGAACGTCTGTGGAGTTGTGACACCAGTCTTGGGTAGTTTTGTTTAAGAAATCATGTTGGAGTTATTTAAATTGTAATGGTTTCTTCCGTTTGTTTTAAAATTTCGTTGTTTATAAACTGTTGATTCACCTTTGTTAAAGAATTAAAATGGGAAAAGAGTAAATTGTTCAAATGGTCGGCTTGCCTAGCTTTCATTAGTAGGAGCCATTACGACTCCCAAGAGTGAAAAATCCGGGTCTTGACATGTTTTGATGAGCAAGTGATTTTCTATTTGATCACATAAAAAAATTCAAAGGAGGAAATTGCTTTCCTTACTTATTGACTGAAGTCCTTTTTTTTATAATTATCTTTAACTTTTAATTTCACATCATTTGCTCCAACTAACACTTTGATATTATTATCAACCTTTAATACTTAAAATTTTATCAAAACATTATCCGATTGATGAATCATCAATTTTTAATACATGTTCGCGGGCATGCACGCATACTTAGACATTATATACGATTTTGCTAATCTACTATCTGAAAGCATCCTCCCATTTTTAATACACTTGAATGCCTTACTTTTCCTTTTAGTATATGATTTTTTTGTCTTTTTAACCTAAAAGAAATCCCAATTCGATTCTCATTCTGGCATCTTGCCTGTTAGAATCCTCGTTCTCCCTCTTCTTCGTTCTATCCCATTAATTAGGCGATCAGTTATTTTTTCTTTAATTCTCTCTTCCTTGCTCCTCATCATCGAATGTGTTTATGAAAAATCAACTGATCTCTTCCTCTATTGTTAAACAACTTTAACTCTATTTTACTTGCATTACATTCAATAGACATTGGCACCAAAATGCTCGAGGAAACAGAACAAAAGAAAATCATTTCTCCTTTTCTTTTTGTATTTTGACTAAAGAAAATACTTGAGAAAGCACCATATTTAATGCTCCGAGTAGAATATTAATTAAGTAAAACATTAGGAGAGTGATAAATGTAATCTAGACAAATACTCTTATATTCAAGACTATTTAGTATTTTTTTAAAGTAACTGCAAAAATCTGAGACGTAAAATATGGATCGAAAGTTGTCAAATATATATTGGAAGGCGCAAACAGAGTACTTTGGACAGTTGCATTAGCATTTACAGGAAGTAGGGGTGACCATAAAAAATCGAAAAATCGAACCAAACCGAAAATCAAACCAAACCGACCAAAAAAACCGATACTTTTTGGTTTGGTTTGGTCTTGGTTCTGAATTTTAAAAACCGATCAAATTTGATTTGGTTTTGGTTTTAATCATAAAAAAACCGAACCAAACCGACTATGGGACTAGCTATTTTAAATTTATTATTACACACACACACACACACACATATATATATATATATATATATATGTTTATTATTATACAAAGTTTTAAAAAATTTATGGTAAATGTTAGTTTGCACTTTTAATATAGTTCTTTACCTTTACATTCTAGTTTGATTGGTAGTTTTCTTTTTTTAGTGCAAGAATCAATTTTGTGTTAAAAATAACATATTTTAATTGAGTCCTTAAATTATTCATCACTATTTGATTCAATTATCATCAATATATCTTGGTAAATAATAGATTTCTCAAAGGGCAACGATTTGATAGTGTTACATTGAAAATGTGGTCGCCGGAATATGTGTTTGGTAGTGTATGTCTTATATCTAAGAAAAAACCGACAAATAACCGAAAAAACCGAAAAACCGACATAAACCAAATCGAGAAAAACCGACTTAATTTGTTTGGTTTGGTTCTAATATTTGAAAAACCGACTTACTTGGTTTGGTTTTTTTAGGAAAAAACCGATCCAAACCGAACCATGAACACCCCTAATAGGAAGTACGAAGCATTCAATTGCAATAGGGCCATAATTAATTTAAAGAGCTTCGTAAATTTATAAGTGAAAATTATCATGCAAATAAAATAGGGAGTTTGATGGAGGAGCGAAAATCTATGGTAAGTAACTAAAACTGAAGCAAGACATGAAAGCTTCCAAATGAAAAAAATAGTAGACGATAGAAGATAAAAGTAACTCATAAATTGAAATACCAAAACCTAATGGGAGGGAGCTAGCCAGAAACTTTGATACTACGATATAGGGTGTGTAATATTTTCTGAAAAATATTTTTTAATTTTTCCTATATTTGGCTTAAATATTTTGAAAAATATTTTTCTTATGAAATCATTTTTCTCTGGACGGAGGAAAATATTTTTCCTACCAAAATGTGGGAAATGTTTTTTCAAAAAACTTTTTTCAATCATTCAATTCCCCGCCACTCCACCCCCCTCTCATAGTGTTTGTCTAAATTATCTATTTTTCAAAAAAAAAAAATACTCATTAACGAACACTAAAAATATTTTTCGATTTTTTTTATTAACCAATCAAACATGAAAAAATAAGTAATAAAAAAACTCATTTTTCAGGAAAATATTTTCCAAGGAAATCATTTTCGTTTGTACCAAACACACTCATAATGTAATTTTGAATCTCGTTTATCATTGCATTAAAATCTTTTCTTGATAAGGGAATTCAATACTTTATGTCTAACAAGATATAAATTTCGAAGAAGGAAATTCAGTTAAACCCTCTTCACTCCATCTAGTTATGTTAACAAGCTGGAATCGACATGGATTTAGAGGAAAAATGCTAAATAGGGCTTGAAGTTTTCATTGAGATAGAGAAAGAACCAACTGAGTGTTCTTTTATCGAAAATAAAATATTTTTTTATATCAAATAGAATGTGGGCCAATATATTTATCTGACCTAATACAGACTACTTAAGCTATAAATAAAAAAAAACGTGGGCCAAGCCCAAATCAAATACACTAACTACACTAAATAGCCCACATCAGTACAAATAATGGACTCAACACCCCGTCAAGTTGGAGGGTGGTAACACACCCAACTTGCTGATATGGTGTTAAAAAATTTAACTTGCCAATCAAACTTCTATACAACTTAGGATTGGGTAAAGGATCACCCACATTGGCCTTCAGCTTTTCATGTAACTCAAAAGGGAAGATCACAGGAGAAGAGACATCAGAACAAAACTCTTGTAGGAGATCATAAATGAACTTGCGTTGGTGGAGTAAAACACCAGAAGGAGTGTACAAAAACCTCAATACCAAGAAAATAATTCAACAAGACTAAGTCTTTGATTTTGAACTGAGCATGCAAGAAAGCTTTCAAGGAAGAAATTTCATCTAAATTAGTCCCAGTAAGAACTATGTCATCCACATAAACAACCAAGATAACAAGAGAATCCCCAGACCCTCTAGTAAACAAAGAATAATCAATGAAGGAGTGAACATAGCCCCTAGACTGTAAGGCGCAAGAAAGCTTGGCATACCACTGCCTGGAAGCTTGCCTTAGCCTATAGAGAGATTTTTGTAACTTGCATACAAGGGACCACATGAGGAAGTGGAGGTAACAGACAAAACATGAGGAAGTTTCATATACACTTCCTCATCCAAATCACAATGCAAGAATGCATTATTTACATCTCGCTGAAAAAGAGGCCATTTTCTTTTGACTGATACAGCAATAATAGTCTTAATAGTAGACATTTTTAAAACAGGAGAAAAAGTTTCATGAAAATCAACCTCCTTAACCTGAGCATCACCCTTAACCACCAACCTAGCTTTGTACCTCTCAATGGTACCATCAGCTCTCTATTTAACCTTGTACACGCATTTGCAGCCTATGGGTTTCTTACCATGGGGCTATTCAACAATGTCCCAAGTTTGATTTGCTTCCAAATCCTCAAACTCTTTTCTCATGGCATCCTGCCACTCAAGGACAAGAGCTACCTGAGAGTAAGTGAAAGGCTCAGGAACATGCTGCTGACTAAAAGAAGAATTAGAGGAAACAGAACTGGAGCCTAATGATGAAGAGTTGCATACATAACTTTGAAGGTAAGAAGGCTGCTTATGCACCTTAGTAGATCTTCTGAGTGTAGGAGGAGAAGGGAAAGAGGCATGTAGAGGAGGAGAAGAGGAAGGAACAGAAGCAGATAAATGAGGGGAAGTTGAAGAAACAGAAGAGGATGAAGAGGGAGATACAAGAGCAGAAAAAGCAGAAGTGGGAGTAAGTAGGGGAGAACCATTAGAAATGGGAGATGGTGGAGGAAATGAGGCAGGGGATGAAGAAGGAACATAAGATGAGGCAAGGGAAAAATCATCAGAACAAGCAGAAAAAGGAAATGGACAGATGCTAGAAGCACCAGAAGAGGATTGAAGAAATGGGAAAATGTGCTCATGAAAGCCATCTCTAGATACAAGGCAAGAGTTAGTTTCCAAGTTATACAGTTTGTAACCCTTTTTAGCAAAAGGGTACCCCAAGAATTCACAGGATAAAGCTCTTGGCTGAAACTTGTCTTTATGTATTTTAGGAACAGTAGAGTAGCAAAGACAACCAAATGCCCTAAGGTGAGAATAGCAGGGAGATTTACCATATGAGAGTTAATAAGGGCTTTTGTGATTTAGTAAAGGGGAAGGGAACCTGTTGATCAAATAAGTGGCAGTCAAGACACAATCTCCCCAAAATTTAATAAGTAGGCGGTGTCACACCTCCTTTTGGCGCGCCGCGGGGGCGCGAGGGAGTTTTTCTAATTAAAGGACAATCGAAACGGGATTA
>MU687397.1:0-11514 GCA_026770625.1 Nicotiana glauca
TTAATTGTAATAATTAGGTTTATAAATTGATAATCCGACAGTTAAAATTCAGGGGCAAAATGGTTGAAGGGCAGTGGGGTAATTAGTAAATTCAATTAGATCTCAGGGGTATTTTGGGGTATATAAAAAGGGTTAATATTAATAAAACTAAGGAAGGGAGGACAGTTTTGGTATAGGAAAAGGGCAATGGGGTATATTTCTAAGTGAAGTGGGGGTAGATAGGGAATTACACTAGGATAGATGGTTCTAGATGGGGTAACTAGTATAATTTCTAATAAATAGGGTAGTCAATTGAATAACTAGTTAAAGAATAAGGATAAAACTAAAATAAAGAAGGGGTTAAAGTATAATTAATAAACTTTGAAGTTCCCTCGAAATCCAACTCTATAAATAGGCATAGAAATACATCATTTTAGAAGTTTGGAAAATCTAAAACCTCTCACAAATAATCTCTGCCTCCTTGAATCCAAATTTCACAATTCAACATTTTAAAAAGCTCAAACATATTAGAAATTAGGTGAAAAATCTTAAAACATCACTGTTTCATTGATTTTAGTTCAAATTGAAGGATGTAATCGGAGTGATGATGAATTTGCATTGAAATTAGTCGAGTGTTTGTTCTGCTGGTTTCTATCATTTGCTGTGACGTAATTCTGGTGTATTGAAGCTGTGATTGGCCTGTTCGTTTTGCTGATTAAACTCTACTGATCGATCCTTCATTTTCTTCATCACATTCTATTTCCAGGTACATTTCTGAATTCAATCCAGTGTAAACGTGATGTGAAGTTGGAAAAAATGAAGAATAATCATCTGTTCATCTATTAGTTGCTTCTGATTTTGTTTATGCCATATAATAGCTATTATAGTTTAAAAATTAGTGTTCTGGTAGTTGTTAGTAAATCAGTGTTATAATATTTGTTTTTTTACTACTGCAGTTGATTTTAGATGAAGTAGTATTGATATGGATTATGTAATAAGGATTGTTCTAATTTGGACTGAACTTGTTAACTTTGCATTAGTAGCGTGATTTAACCTTTGATTTGTGATTATTAGTTGTATAAGTAGGTTTAAATAACTTCATATTCTGTAGTTGTTTGTAATAATCTAATTTTTCGATTAAAAGTAATTGAATGATAAATAATATTTAGCTTCAAGCATGATTACTACAATTGCTATTATAGCTTCGATATGACTTCATCTAGTTAGACCTGATAAATATGAATATTAGATACTTTGTAATAGTCTACATAAAAACAGATCAGATTAATAGCTGGAGTTATCAAATAGCAAACTAAAATCGGTATTATTGAACAAATCAATTTAAAAATATGTGATAAAATTCAGTCGACCAATATATATTAGATTTAGATAAATATTCTCATTCTAGGTTTATAATTTGGAATACATAGAATAATTGGTAATCAAATTGATTTAATTGAACTAATATCAGGTTCATTATGCCTGTGGGCTATTATGAGCCCATGAACCAGATCTGGAGACTAATAAAGTCTAAGGCCCAAATTTGCCTTCTGTGGTTAAAGTTTTTCGCCTCACTTGTCCAGTACTTGGGTCAGGCTAAAGGCCCAAAAGTACTCTGAAATTTAATTGAGAATCAAAAATCCCAAATGATAATATTAAAAAAATAATAATAATAGGAAATTGTGTGACATAACTGGGCTAAAACCCTGGAAGTCCAAAGAGACTTTGAATAAATTTGATACTGAAAATACATTAGGAACCGTGGAAATTAATTCATCAATACGAAATCAAGTTTTGAATTAGGTAGAGGGCTCAAGCTAAAAGGTTTTATCCTTTTGTTTGAATCCGGACTTGAATTTAAGATTTGAATTTGTATTCATGAATTAATTAGCCTTTAGAAACGAAAAATAGAAAACTTAGCTACTTTAGTTTGACCTATAATAAATAACAATGAGATGAGTCTTTTCGAATAAAAATACATAATTGCGGGGCCATCATTAATTATTTACTAAAAATAGTTAGTATTCGGGATAGGCCGTTTAGCGAATTTCACGGCCTTCCTAAAAGATAACAATGCGATAGCCGCTTTAGGGGCTATTTTAAATAATCTTACCTTCCTAATACGGGTGTGCATTTCATGCAACCCAAATCCAAATCCGAAAAAGTCGAATAAGAATGTGTCGAGGATACGGGTGTATTTCATGTGACGTGATCCGAAAATATGTTCTTAAACGACATTCACTTTCTTAAATAAAATAATTGACAAAAGCTATAATTAATTCTAAAATTGCACGAGTAAGGTGACATGTATAAAAATCAAATTTTAGCCAAATATAACAGTTGATCGACCGTGCTAGAACCACGGAACTCGGGAGTGCCTAACACCTTCTCCCGGGTTAACAGAATTCCTTACCCAGGTTTCTGGTTCGCGACTGTTAAACAGAGTCAAACCCTTCCTCGATTCGGGATTCAAACCGGTGACTTGGGATACCATAAATCTCCTAAGTGGCGACTCTGAATCTTAAATAACAACGAATCCCGTTTCGATTGTCCTTAAATTGGAAAAAATCCTTTCTTTACTATATCACTTCCCGGGGTGTAGTAAATGCCGATAAAGCTCTTTCGAAAAAGAAAGGAGGTGTGACAATACTCATCATCAACTGGGTTCTCGGCTAGATGATCAGCCACTGCTTGTGCCTCCATTGCGGTCCGGGTCACATAGACAATGTCAAATTCTGTAAGCAAAATTTGCCACTTTGCGAGCCTCCTTATGAGCATAGGCTTCTGAAAAATGTACTTCAATGGGTCCAACCTCGAGATGAGATAGGTGGCATATGATTACAAGTAATGTTTCAATTTCTGCACTACCCAGGTTAAAGCACAACACGTCCTCTCAAGCTGCGTGTATTTTACCTCATAAGATGTGAACTTCTTGCTGAGGTAGTAAATCGCCTGCTCTTTCTTTCCTGTGACGTCATCCTGCCCCAGTACACAACCAAAAGAGTTATCCAAAACAGTCAGATAGAGGATCAAGGGTCTTCCCGACTCTGGCGAAACCAATACAGGTGGATTGGCCAAATACTCCTTAATCTTGTCAAATGCTTCCTGACATTCATCCGTCCATCTGACCGCACCATCTTTCTTTAGCAGCTTAAATATAGGCTCGCAAGTCGTTGTAAGCTGGGCAATGAACCTGTTGATGTAATTCAACCTGCCGAGCAAACTCATCACCTATTTCTTACTTCTTGGCGGTGGTAACTCCTGAATGGCTTTGATTTTGGACGGGTATAACTCAATACCGCGTCGACTTACCATGAACCCCAACAACTTCCCCGACGGAACTTCGAATGCACATTTCGCTGGATTAAGTTTGAGGTTATACCTGCGGAGCCTCTGAAAAAATTTCCTCAGGTCTTTAACATGGTCACGTTGCTTCCTTGACTTTATGATCACGTCGTCAACATAGTCCTCAATTTCCCGATGTATCATATCATGGAACATGGTGGTCATTGCCCTCATATATGTTGCCCCTGCGTTCTTCAACCCGAATGGCATGACCCTATAACAATACGTTCCCCAAGGCGTGATGAATGTTGTCTTTTCCGCATCTTTCTCATCCATTAAAATCTGGTGATAACCCGCATAACAGTCCACGAAGGAACCAATCTCATGCTTGGCACAATTTTCAATCAATATATGGATGTTTGGCAGTGGGAAGTTGTCTTTTGGACTCGCCTTATTGAGATCACGATAATCAACGCATACTCGAGTCTTTCCATCCTTCTTTGGTACAGGCACAACATTAGCTAACCAGGTGGGATACCGGGTGACCCGAATGACCTTTGCATCAAACTGTTTGGTGACCTCTTCTTTGATTTTCACACTGATATATGTTTTAAATTTCCTCAGCTTCTGCTTGACAGGAGGGCATGCGGGGTCTATGGGCAATTTGTGGACCACCAAATCGGTACTTAAACCCGACATATCGTCATATGACCACGCAAAAACATCTATAGACTCAAGCATCGCTTTGATTATCTCTTCTTTGAGCAGAGGCTCCAAGTGGACACTTATTTTTGTCTCTCGTAAATTTTCCTGATCCCTTAAATTGATTGCCTCTATGTCGTTCAGATTAGGTTTGGGTTTTTTCTCAAATTGGCTTAATTCTTTACTGATTTCTTCAAAGGCTTCCTTATCATCATATTCTACCTCGTCATCACACTCAATCTCTTGTATTATTATTTCGGAGTTAGATTGGTAATCAAGACTAGGCCGAAGACTCCTTATGCATGACACATCAGTGATACCAGCATAAAACGGACACGACTCCCTCCGGGTCGGAAGAGGAGTAGCTTCCCAATTATTAAGCTTTGCACGGGCCCCCACGAACTGCACATCTGCTTTGCTTGGACCTTCGCCTGCCTCCATCATATTCACCTCATCAAACAGCTTTTCAAACCTTTCCATCAGCTCCTTGTCGTGTTCCATCATCACAGAATTAAGCATTGACATTACTAGGCGCCTCTTAGTACCAGGCCGGACAAAGGAATGGTATAGGTGGGGTATGGGTTTTGGAATGGTCCATGCTCTCTTTTTCATCTGCTTAGCTCGCCTTATGTCAGCAGTAGTGGGCTTAAAGCCTAACCCAAAAGTATCCAAGTTTCCAGGAAGAGATACCGGCTGTATGATGCCCTGTAACGATGCACCCAAGCCTTTTCCAGGCAAAAATCCATTCTTTATCATTTCTGAAGCCACCATGATAGATGCAACAACTACTCTTGGCCTAGGAATACATTCTCCTTCCGGAATTTTGGCAACTGGCACTGTGTCCAAGACTTGGTAAACCCATGGACCTTTGTCGTCCTCAGCTTCATCTAAAGGCATAATGGTATTACATGAACTATCCTCTCCATGCACAACAATTTTCTGTCGGTCCCCTTCGAATTTGACCATCTGATGCAAGGTAGACGGCACAGCTTTTGCGGCATAAATCCAGGGCCGACCCAATAAGAGATTGTAGGTAACAGCCACATCGAGCACTTGGAATTCCATTGTGAATTCAACTGGTCCTATTGTCAGTTCTAACACGATGTCCCCAACCGTGTTCTTTCCTCCTCCATCAAATCCTCGTACGCAGATGATATTCTTCTGGATTCTCTCGCTGTCCACTTTTAACTTTTCCAGGGTAGAGAGAGGGCAGATGTTTGCGCTGGACTCGTTGTCAATCAATACTCGAGTAACTACAGAGTCTTCACACTTTACAGTGATGTAAAGTGCCCTATTATGCTCAGTACCTTCCAAAGGCAACTCATCATCAGAAAATGTAACCCTATTGACCTCGAAAATCTTGTTCGCTATCTTCTCCAGATGATTCACATAGATCTTATCCGAAACATGGGCTTCATTTAGAATCTTCATCAACGCCCGGCGATGCTCGTCCGAATGAATCAACAGAGACATCAAAGAAATCTGCACTGGAGTTTTCCTCAGTTGTTCTACAATAGAATAATCTTGCGCCTTCATCTTCTTTAAGAATTCTTCAGCCTCTTCTTTAGTTACGGCCCTCTTTACTGGTGCTAGATTGTCTTTGGCTGCTTTAACCTTTCTCAGCTCTTCAGGGGCAAAGCATATCCCTGAACGGGTCAGTCCATGGGTTTCACAAACTTCTTCTTTAACTTCCTTCCCCTCGTACGTCACAGTCACTCGATCATAGTTCCATGGGACGGCCTTTCCACTGATCACTGGTAACTGAGTCACTGGTTTGATGATAGCCGACTCTGCGCGAGCACCCTTTACAATCACAACGGGCTTGACAACTGCTCCTGGTACTTTAACTAGTTCTTGTTTTACTACCATCGCTGGTTTGCTGACTGTCTGTTCTACTGTGACCAATGCCTTTTCACTGATTAATTTCTCATTTGCTTTATTCTCACTGCCCCTGATCATCATCACGGTCTGTGAAGGCTTCTTGCATTCCCCTTTTTTGCACTAACTCGATCATATGAGTCTCATGATGGGTGGGTAATGGATTTTGAGTGATGTTAGGTGTCTCTGGAGCCTGTACTTCAATTTGACGGGTATCAATGAGCTCCTGGATGGCCGTTTGCAAATGCCAGCATTTCTCTGTATCATGTCCCGGAGCACCTGAGCAATACTCGCAGTTCACCGAATGGTCCAGGTTTCTTGGGGGAGGATTTGGTATTTTGGGTTCAATCAGACTTAACATGCCCAATTGTCTCAATCAGTGGTATAAGCTGGTGTAAGATTCTCCCAATGGTGTGAAAGTTTTCTTCTTATGCAGCCTGTCATTCTTGGAAGCAAGGTTGGGTCGAAAACCAGATCCGGTGGGGGTTTTTTGTAGGCTCTTGGAGGTGGATAGGCGTTTTGAGTATGGTAGGTATTTTGTGGGGTGGATGTACGCCATGGTGTCTGAGGTTGGGGATATATTTGGGCATGGTGGACGAAGAAGTGGGGGACTGGAGGTGGATAGTAGTGTTGTGGCGGGCCATATGGGTTGTGTGGGTAGGTTTGGGGATGGAGGCGTGGTTGGTGGTAATATGGTGATGGACCCCTGGACCAAGCTCTTGATTCTATTACTGTAACATCTTCCTTTTTCTTTTTTCCCAACGCCCCTCCAATGCCACTCTGGATGGCCTGGGTAGTTGCTTCAATCACTAAATAGCTCATAATTTTGTTAGTCTTGAGACCCTCTTCCACCATACTTCCCATTTTTACTACCTCGTTGAAAGTTTTCCCAACTGCTGATACCAGATGACTGTAATAAGTAGGCTCCAAAGCCTGTAGAAAATAATCGACCATTTTGCCTTCCTTCATTGGAGGATCAACTCTGGCGGCATGTTCTCTCCATCGAAAACTGTACTCTCTGAATCTTTCCCCTGGCTTCTTCTCAATTTTGGTCAATGACAGCCGGTCCGGGACAATCTCTAAGTTGTACTGAAAATGGCCTGTGAATGCCTGGGCCAAATCATCCCAGGTGTACCATCGAGCATGATCTTGCCGCGTGTACCATTCCAAAGCAGCACCACTGAGACTTTGACTAAAGTATGCCATTAATAAGTCACCCCTTCCCCCAGCGCCTCTCATCTTGCTGCAAAATCCCCGCAGATGGGCTACTGGGTCACCATGTCCGTCATATAGATCAAACTTTGGTAACTTGAATCCCGCAGGTAATTGGACGTCAGGAAACAAGCACAAGTCCTTGTAAGCAACACTCACCTGTCCTCATAGACCTTGCATATTTCTGAACGATTGTTCCAAGCTTTTCACCTTTTGTATCATTTCTTCCTACTCAGGGTTTTTAGAAGGCTTCTCTTTTTCAGCTGAGATATCGAGACGGAAGTGTAAGGATATGGTTCAGGTGGTTTGAAGGTGGGTTCTGGTGGGTAATAGTGGGTTTCCTGGGTTTGAAATAGGGGTTCACTAGAAGATCTCTATAATGTGGTGGGTGGAGGAGCCACAAACATGGGAGTGGTTGGAGGTAGAGGACATGGGATTTGTTTGGGTAGTGGAGGTGGTGGTGTTTGGGAGGTAGTTGCGTATTATTGCTGATAAGCAGGGTAAGCCGGAGAGGAATTAATTTTAGGAGGATCTTGTGGCTGAGCTAATGGTGGGATGTAGGTAGGGTTAGCAGGGTAAGTTTGTAGTGGGTGTCCCTTTGCCCAAGCCTGGTACATTTCGGCCATCTGTTGCTTCAATTTATACATCTCCTCTTTTATGGCATTGACATCCACAACTTCTTCCTCCCTTGACGGGTCGACGGTGCTTGTTTCTAACTCTTGATTGACCATTTTTGACTTATCTTTAGAGCGGGTGTTGTATGGGTGGGTTGCCAGAATGCCAGTCAACTAAACCACTTGCCTGAACTCATCATCAACAATAACGTTGTTAGCTGTTAGGGCATTAACAAATAGATAGTCGCACGTTCGGGGAATGAATGCACCTAGGCAACTAACGGTTTCTATTATGCATTTGCTCGACCGCTTGCGTCATCCCGACTTTATTTATTCTCAACTTTGACGTCTTTCTTTTATTCTTGCCTTTGTTTCTTCTTGTTTCTCTCTCATTTTTTCCTTGTTTTTCCTCTCCCTTTTTTTCTTTTTTCTTTTCTTTTTGGCTTGTTATTCTCATTGTATTTTCTCTTTTCATGAGCGGATCCAACGAAGATTTCCTACACATCGTGGCCATGCCTGAATCAGATCAAATGCAATAAATGTAAAATAAAAAAAAATGTTTTTGGAATTTTCAATTTTACTATTAGCAAGCATTTCAAATACAAGGACTCAAGTCTGATGCATGAAAACAACTAACAGACTCTAAATGACAAGACGGGCTACAAACTCCATCAACAATTATTCCACATTGAAATGAAAGTTTAGACTGACTCGAAAAGACAATACAGACCCAAATAACTGACAAACTCTAACGAAAGAAAAAAAATATAGACTTTAATGACAATCATGAATACATTAAAGCTCCTGGTGCCCGCGGGACATCGTCCGGTCTCGCCGCGGGCGTATATGCAAGTTCCCCTTGGAGTCTGTCCAGGTCACTCATTATCTGTTTCACAAATATCATCACTGAGGCAAATAAGCTAGTCTAAGTCATGTTCTCGCACATTTGGCATTTCCTGGTGATGTGATGAGCAATAGTTAGGATTCTTTCTCTGATTATTCCTTTTTCTTGAAGCATCTGCCCTATTTGTTCGGCCCTGGCCTCCAAAGTCTGCCGATTTCTCTCCTGGAGTTGTCGCAGGTCCATTTCTAATTGTGATAATGTTGTATAACAATGCTCCCCTTTTAATCTTGAACTCTTTTGCTTCTTTGATCATTTTGGTTTCTGCGATAATGACCTTTTTCCTCAGTCCTACAACCTCATTATCGTGTTCTTCTCTCAACTGCTTAATCATGCGGGCTTGTTCTTCTGCGTTTTTAGCCAACTGTTTTCGAACCTCGGCTAGTTCCCTATCTGTTTTGTTGAGGTCGAAACTATAATCATTTACTTTTTGCCTTAAACTTTCTATAAGCTTCGCATCTTTGGTACTTCTAACAGGGTTTTCAGCTGCTATCTTCATTTTTTGGATTTGAGCTCGTAAGGCTTCATTTTCTTTAGCCAACTTCCTTTACTCACCCTCGTCAGCCGCAGCTTGCACACTGTTTTCAAACCTAATGTCTTGGACCTGCTTTTCCAACTCTCCTATTTTTGCCCTGTACTCATTTTCTTTGGCTAGCCAAGCCCATTGCTCATGCGACGATTCGGCAAATTCCTGGAGGTGAGGCCTTTTGGTCGGCCTTCTGAATGCAACGTCCCTTCTATACCAAGCCTGATAATCAGGTGGCACTTCTCCTTTGGCTCGATCTCGGACACAAGTATTCGCCGCCAAATATTGACATTCTCTCCAGACCTGGCGAACCTTTGCTTCAGGAAACTGGCCGTCGGGGCCAATCTCAACCACTTGCAAACTAAGATCATCGTCTTTGGGCACTATCTGGCATCTCCCGAGTTGTCTCAGCACCCGGTACGGGGCGTAAGGATGAATGCTTCTAAGATCCATTAAGAGGAAATGCAGCCTTGCCGCTGGCATATATATGATTTAATCAATGGGCAACCATCCAAATGTCCATTCTATTTGACTAGCAGTGAGGGACCGAAAGTATGTTGTCCAACCTGTGAATCCTTCCGGCAGATTGACCTCTTTAGTCCTCGTGTAAAACTCTTCTATGCAGGTTTTCTCTGGAGATCCGTAACTCAAAAACTGAGTACGATGGCACAGATGCTCGGTCATCCACATTTGTAATAGCAGACTGCATCCCTCGAAGAAGTCTTCCCCGGCCTTGCAGGCTGTAAGAGTACGGAAGATATTGGCTAATATCACAGGTGTGAGAGTGCTTTTGTGTTGAGTCATTAGAGTACTGATGACCCCGACTATTTTTAGGTAATTGTTTCCGTCTTTCCTTGGAAATACCACAAGCCCCAAAAAAACCACCATGAAAGCAACACGCCTATGCTCTTCCCATTTTTGACGGTTACCATTACTACATATCTTGCTTTCTGGGTTATTGAATCCCCCGATGTGGCCATATCTATGGTATATGAAGTGTGGGGTGCAAAAGCCATTTGCCAAGTCTGTGTTGTGAATCGTCCTACGTATCTTCAGAGAGTCTAAAAATCTGTGCACGGCTACAGTTCTCGGGGCAACCAAGTATTTGTGCCTTAAGGGAACCTCATCTTTTCCGATGTAGCTAGCTATTTCCTCTAATGTTGGGGTAAGATCAAAGTCTGAAAAATGGAACACGTTATGTGTCGGGTACCAACACGTCACTAGTGCTCTGATAATATCTCCCCGAGGCATAATCTCTAGCAGACCAGTAAGCCCTTTCAAATATTCTTGACTTCATCTTGCCCTTCGCCTCCTAAATCGTTCCACCACATACGTAACTCCAAAGGGATTTTATGCATGATTGAGAAAGGTTCATTTTGAGTCGTGCTCATCCTACACATTTATTAAGGCGATTCGATCACTTATTTTGACCTAAAAGCAAAAATGACACTATTTTTTTTCCATTCAAATTCCTAATTTCAAAACAAATCCGATTTTGCAAATACGGCCTTTCAGCACTTCGGGTGAAGATTTTAAGGTTGCATTGGCTAACCGGTCAGAATCTTTAACAAATGACCAAATGTGGTTGTTCTCACAAAAGCAGCCTTCCATCGTCCCTTAGGGAGCATTCGGCTATTTTTGACAAAAACGGCATCGCCCGATTTATTTATGAAAAAAATGAAAATTTTAACATTTTTGGCTATATTTTTGAAAGGGATGGTTGGACCCGTCGAGGATTGCCTACGTATCTCAAACCTGGTGAGAATCAAACCTGCGTAGTTCGGGTAGATTGGATACGGGCAAAAATTAAAACAACTAAACATATGTTTTGTCCTTTCTTCAAAGTGATAAGAAATGCAAAATCTATTTGAATTTTCTTTTTCCCCTTTTGGTTTTTGAAAAATGATCTAATGCAAAATATTTTTTTTTATTTTTTTTTTCTATTTTTCATATTTTTCTTTTCCTATACAAAATGTAAAAAAAAAAACAAAACGGGCTCCACTCACTTTATTTTTACACTTCACCCTCTTTATTTTTATTGTCAATATTTTCTTTTCTCTTTTATCCTTTTCCTCAAAAATTTGGCAGAGTTTCGGCGTTTACTTGGACATTAGTTTCTGCTAAATCATGTAATTAACTCTCTACACTGCTATTCCTCTTTTTTTTTCAATTTTTCCAAATGTTCAAACCGGTCAGCATGCGGGTCGGAGACAAATAAATGTACATGCAACAGGTAAAATACATCATGGTGGTCTTTTCATATCCGGTTACCTGTCCTAGACGGACCTAACCCCTGTGTTGAGTCCCCTAAGTCATATGCACGTGATGCAAATAAGCGCTCCTACTAGGGATCCGGCATGAAGTCAAGTTATTCTAAGTTCAAAACCTGAGTATGTGTTCTAGACTGTGTACCCGAG
>MU687397.1:14962-54109 GCA_026770625.1 Nicotiana glauca
TTCAAGGCAAAGGTATGCCCTTTTATAGGCAGAGATGGGGCCTTATCAGATTTTCAGTTTTTCTTTTTAGTCCTTGTTTATTTTCAGCTTTTAGTCCCCTATTTTTAACTTGCTATCCACTCTAGTGCCTTAAACTTCCTAAAATGTATACTGAAGTCCTATTTTGGAATGTCCTAGAAGGTTCTAAATTTATCTATCATGTTTCTATCCCTTTAAATCCCTGTACTACCCTTGCCTGATTTCTAAAATTACCACCCTTAACCAATTGAGCCATTTCGGGTCCCCAAAATACCCCTGGAGACCACCTGAAACTACTAAACCTACCAGTTATATCCAATCACCTAAGCTAAGCCTAATGACTAAATGAACTGCTGAATTACCAAGAACAAACATTGATTAGACCAACTAGACTGACTTAAGCTAATTACAACCAATAAATCAAACATTAATAAAAATCAAGCAAAATTAAACAGACTCAAACAAAACTAAGCTAAAAAACAATTACGAACAGAAAAGAAACATTAACCCAAAATAAGAACAGAATTAAAATTGTTGTTAAACTAAATTATCAATCATGCATAAATTCAGATAAAATATGAATCAAGAAAAATTAAAAGGAAAACAAAAGATTAAAAAAAAGCTTACTGATTTCGGATTCCCAAAATTAATTCTATCCAAAGAGATTTGAACGCCATTTATTGCGAGGGAACCCCAGGGACCATGTGGTATTCAATTTGATAGGGATTGGAGAAGTTAGGGTTTTTGGCCGGAAAGTTAAAAATTAATGTTTGAACGGTTCCAGCCATATCCGAGGGATACTGCTTTAGGGATTTGATAGAGGAGGTCAAGGCGATCTTGTGATGTTAATTTGAATCGATTTGGGTGAAGTGATGTCGTGGCCGGAAAATCTTTGAACGGATATTCGATGGGTTCAGTCGGTGTTTGAGATAAGCCATTTACATATTTGGAAAGAGGATGAACAGGGGAGTTTGGGGTGTTAATCCGGTGGCATTTGGAGGTGGTGGCGTTTACCGGCGGCGGCTAGGGTTTCACTGTTTCAGGGATTTTTGGGTGGGATTTGAAAGAACCATGGCCGGATATGCGAAGGGGAAGTGAAGGAGAGGTGACAGAGAAATTTGGCGGTCATTGGACGCCGGCCGCCGCCGTGAGGCGAATTCCGGCGGCGTCATGAGGCGGAGCCGGCGGAAACAGGCGAGTACGAGGAAGGAGAGGATATTTTATTAGGGTTTGTATTATTTTGGACATTTTTATTTAAAGTGGAGAATCAACAGGGGCCGTTGGATAATAGAAAATTGATGGCCAAGATCAAACGACGCCAAACGACGTCGTTTCATTTAATGAAGGGGGTAGGCCGGGTTGGGGCGTGGGCTGGGCTGGTCTGGGGGTACGTTTGGGCTGGACCATGTTAGTTAACAAATGGCCCAAATCAAGTAAAAACAACCCTTTTCTTTTGTTCTTTTCATTGCTTTTATTTATTATTATTTATTTATTTTGTTTTCCTTATTGTATTTTTATTTTTATGATTTTATTTAAAATGCTAAACCATACCAAATTGACTCTAAAAATTATATTTCCTAATTTCCAATTATAATAATTCCTAATTTAAATGCAACTAAGACAAATTAAAACTATAATTGCAAAAATGGACATTATTGTTATTTTAACTACCAATTAATCCTAGAATTTGAAATTAAACCTTGAATGCAAGCGCCAAGTATTTTTGTATTTTTTCATATGAATTAAATGCACAAATAAAATGTAAATAATTATTAGAAAATAAAACCAAAATTCACAAAAATTGTAAAAATAATAAAGAAATTGTTTTGTTTGAAATTTTGGGAATAATTCATATATAGGGCAAAAAATCACGTGCTCGCATAATCAATTTTCTCTTCTTCTTTTTTCAAATTAAGTTAAATCCTAAATCTCTCTTAAACCAAATATTTTATCAAAATAAGCTAATTACTCAAAAATAATTTTAAAGTTAAGAAGTTAAAACTGGAAAATGAGTCATTTTTTGTGATTTTTCTATTTTTGTAACACAACTAAATTACTAACTAATTCCAAAATACCAAATTAAATCCTAAATGCAAATTCAACATATATTTGTATTTTTCATGAGTTAAGCAAAATTAACGTATGGAGACAAATGCAAACAATAACAAAAAAATGGTACAAAAATCCATGAAATTGCAAATAATAGAGAAAAAAAATTATTTTGTTTTGAATCTGTGAGAGTAATTCATATAGGGCAAAAATCACGAGCTCACAGCTGCCCCTCTTTGCTCGGAAACGCGAAGAGTTTTCGTGCAAAGATAAAGTGAGTTGATACGAGCAATTTTCGCCCGTTTGAATACTCCGTGGGAAGCATTTTTGAAAGATTTGACCGCACCCTACTTCCGAGGCTGCCTACATATCCTTGGCTAAAAAGGAATCAGGTCAGTATAGTTTAGGAATATTTGGCAGCTAGGACTACCATGAAGCTGTGGTTTCACTATTGCTGATGCTGATGCTACTGCTTGTTGAACCCCTTATTACACCATGTCAAAAATAAAAAGAAGCTAGACTAAACTATAGTCTATGAATTACAAAACCTATATATCTCTTCAAACTTGATCTTACAGCTTTTGTTGCCATGCTGGCTTGTATTCTTCCGGTGAAATTCCTCTATTGTCGACTTGAATTATAATCTGAGATATTTTCCTTTTCTTCAGGTGGATGCCTGACTACCAACTTGAGCTACACTTTGAGATGCTTTCCCTTTCTCCAGGTTGACGCCTGACTGCTGAACTGTATTTTGAGATGTTGCCCCTTTCTCCAGGTGGACGCCTGACCGCCGAACTACATTTTGAGATGTTGCCCCTTTCTCCAGGTAGGCACCTGACTGCTGAATTTGAATTGTATTCCCTTGCTCTCCAGGTGAACTCCTGATTGCTGAACTCGAAATGCATGCCCATGCTCTCCAAGCGGGCTCCTAATTGCTAAACTTGAAATGTATTCCCTTGCTCTCTAAGCGGGCTCCTGATTGCTAAACTTGAATGTATTCCCATGCTCTCCAGGCGTGCTCCTGATTGCTAAACTTGAGTGTATTCCCTGCTCTCCAGGCGGGCTCGTAATTGCTAAACTTGAAATGTATTCCCATGCTCTCCAGGCGGGCTCCTGACTGCTTAACTTGAATGTATTCCCTGCTCTCCAGGCGGGCTCCTGATTGCTTAACTTGAAATGTATTCCCATTCTCTCCAGGCGGGCTCCTGACTACTTAACTTGAATGTATTCCCTTCTCTTCAGGCGGGCTCCTGACTGCTTAACTTGAAATGTATTCCTATGCTCTCCAGGCGGGATCCTGACTACTTAACTTGAATGTATTCCCTGCTCTCCAAGCAGGCTCCTGACTACTTAACTTGAATTGTACTCCCTTGTTCTCCAGGCGGGCTCCTGACTGCTGACTTTAATTGTACTCCCTTGTTCTTCAGGCGGACTCCTGATAGCTGACTTGAAATGTACTCCTGTGTTCTCCAGGCGGGCTCCTGACTGATGACTTGAAATGTATTCCCTTGTTCTCCAGGAGGGCTCCTGACTGCTGACCTAAAATGTATTCTCTTGTTCTCTAGGTGGGCTCCTGACTGCTGAATTTGAACTTTTTCTCCCTATTCTCCAAGCGGGTACCTGATTCCAACAAAAATAGACAAAACAAAGGAAATTTTTTGCCTCAGTTTGGTAGCTGGGCACATAGGTGAGTGTTAAATTGAATCATTCTACCAACTATTATTAAGAATTCAAAAGCTAAGTCCTGTTATCCAAGGAGGTCCTGGCAACTCTTAATTAAACGACAATTATAAATCTAAGTTGTATCTACTAAAGGTATTACTTCCGCTAAATCATGTTAGCTAAGAGGGTCTTAAACTACATCATATTATCCAGGAAGGTCCTGAAAATCAAAATCAAGTCTATCCTAAAAAATGAAAATTTTACGACTAAATTATACTACCCTACAACAGAATTTATGCTACATATTGTGATCTAATGGAAATCTTAAAACTAGGTCCCATTATTCAGGGGGGGTCCGGAAAACTCCTAATTGAATCCTATCTTAAACATGCAAACTTTTAAACCAACTTACATTCCTCTATGCTATTCATGATTATTTTGAAATTTAACTAAGCCACATTTTCCAGGAAGGTCCTAAGAGTTTACAGTCAAACCTATTTGGTGTATGCTCTTCCCTTACGAAGAATTCCTCCGAAACAAATGAAATTTTCTGCCCCTGTTTCAATCAAAGGAAAATCTTGTTAGTTTAAAATGGTGGTTAGTTGATGGCATTCTTGCTGAAGGTCTCTCCGCTGCCATGTTTTGTTTTGACCTGCTTCCCTGAACTGGCCTTGAACTGCTTGACTTTCTGACTGACTTTCAAACCCCATAACCTTTGACGACCCGAGTGTTCTATACCCATACTATTGTTTTACACCTCTGACCCCTTTATCTAAACCTTTGCATCTCCCATGACGTTACCAAATCATTCCACTGATGAAACTTCCGGTGATTCCTTGTATCCCACTTTACATTATGCTATCTTTGGTATGTTCTGGCCACAATGCGCTTTGCAATTTTGGAAGTTGGTAGTGAGCTTTAAAATCCTTTCTTATTTGCTTTGAACAAAACTAACATTGATACATCTTAGAGAAACAAACCCTAAAAGAAATGAAATGCAATGACCTTGAGAGTTAAGGATAAAGAAAATCCAAAACTAGACGACTTACTAAAAGGAAAAAGGGAAAGAGACTTATCTGAGTAGAACAGCTGGTCCCATTGATCATGACATGCATTTCGGACTAATCGGCCTAATCCGTCCAACCAATCATCTTTCAATTGCCATACTTTATTGCCCCAGAATTCCATAACCTGATTTCTTCACCCAAACCCTAACCTTGTTCATCTTGCGATGTCCTGAACAGTTTTCACCCACAAAACTCTCATTTGTTCACTTCTCAACTCACTTTCGGCTTAAGGTGCCCGTGAGGGTTTTTACCAATAAGACTCTCTCATTTTCATTTCTCTCATCTCCCGTTGCCTTACGATGCCCGTGAAGATTTTCACCAATAAGACTTTCTCATTTTGATTTCTCTCCGCTCCCGTCGCCTTATGGTGCCCGTGAGGGTTTTCACCAATAAGACTCTCTCATTTTTCATTACTTTTCCTGCTTGGACCGGAGCGTTTCCCCTGATATGAATCACCTCTTCCTACTCGACTTGGCATTTTTTGAAGACTGATCAGAAGGTCTTTCTTTGGACAGTAATGTGGGCTTTTGGATAGGGTTAGAAAAAAATGGTATTAAAAGCTAAAAAACAATTCAAATGGGTTTAAAAATTACAACTTTTGGAATCATATTTCTTACAACAACCACAACTTCTGCCCCAGTTTCTTTGCTTGGGGACTTTTGGATTTTTATCTTGATGGGACCGAATCGTAAGGCTGCCTACATATTCTTAATAGAAATCATGTCTAATGTATTTCAAGTCATAATAATTGCTTTGTTGTTGTGATTTTTCCTTTCCTTTCCGTTCACTTTCTCTTCGTTTCTTTTATTTCTTCCTTTCCTTTTTGTTGTTTTGTCATTCTTCCCTTTCCTTTTCTTTTTTTTTCTTTTTCCTTTTCTTTTTTTTTTGGTTCTTTTTTTTATCTTTTTTTCATTCTTTTCTTTTCTCTCTTTTCCTTTACTTATATTTCACGCTTGTACTTCTGATCCTTGCTACTGATTCCGAAAGAGGGGTATGAAAGAAAATCAATGAGGTTCAAAGGGGCTAACAAATGATTAAGTGTTTAGATAGCAAAACAAAATGTCTTCGTCATTCCAATCTCCAAAACATGCCAAGTACAAACAAATACAAAAGAAATCAAAGAAAATCATACATAATATCCCTTGAACGTAACAGAATTGATGGCCATTTCTACACACTTGCATTCTATATCTGTTAAATACAAAGCACCATTGGACAACACTCTCATCACGATGAACGGCCCCTGCCAATTTGTTGCAAACTTGCCTTTGGCCACAGCCTGATATGAAAGGATACGTCTCAACACTTGCTGACCCACTTTGAACTTCCATGGACGCACCTTCTTATGTTATGCTCTTGCCATTCTCTATTGATACAACTGGCCATGACACACTGCTGACAATCTTTTCTCATCGATCAAACTCAATTGTTCCAGGCGGGTTTTGACCTACTCATCATTATCAATTTCGGCTTCTGCGACTATCCGAAGGGATGGGATTTCTACTTCCACGGGTATCAGTGCCTCGGTGCTATACACCAGTAAATAAGGAGTCGCCCCTACTGAAGTACGAACAGGAGTGCAATAACCCAATAATGTGAAGGGCAGCTTTTCATGCCACTGTCTAGAACCCTGCACCATTTTTCGGAATATCTTCTTTATATTCATGTTGGTCGCCTCAACTGCTCCATTTGCCTTAGGGAGGTACGGTGTGGAATTGTGAAGTGTAATCTTAAACTGCTGACATACCTCTTTCATTAGATGACTATTGAGATTATCCCCATTGTCTATAATGATCACCTTTGGTATCCCAAACCGACATGTTTGAGTGCACAAAATCGACCACCGCTTTCTTGGTCACGAACTTGAATGTTTTGGGCTCAACCCACTTGGTGAAATAGTCAATGGCCGCCAGAATGAACCTGTGCCCATTTGATGTTGTTGGCTCAATTGGCCCAATGACATCCTTGCCCCATGCAACAAAAGGCCACGGTGCAGACATTGTGTGCAATTCTGATAGTGGAGAGTGAATCAAATCTCTATGCACTTGGCACTGATGACACTTGTGCACAAAAATGATACAATCTCGCTCCATAGTAAACCAATAATAACTTGCTCGAAGAATCTTCTTTTCCAATGCATACCCACTCCTATGCGGCCCACAAACTCCAGAATGTACCTAGGTCATCATAGTTGTGGCATGTCTAGCATCTATGCATCTCAATAGCCCAAGATCTGAAGTTCTTTTGTACAATACGTTTCCACTGAAAAAGAATCCACTTGCCAACTGTCGAATTGTTATGTTTTGATCCCCTGTGGCATGTACTGGATACACTTCCATTCTAATGTATTCTTTGATATCGTGGAACCACGGGTCACTATCAAGTTCTTCTTCCACCATAATACAGTAAGAATGATGATCACGGACCTGAATCTGTAAAGGGTCCACATAAGCCTTATCTGGATGATGCAACATTGACACCAAAGTGGCCAAAGCACCGGCAACCTCTTTATGAATCCTTGGAATGTTCTTGAACTCTATTGATTGAAATCATTGACAAAGATCATGCAAACATTATCGGTACGGTATGAACTTCAAATCTCGTGTTTCCCATTCCCCTTGAATCTAGTACACCAGGAGGTCCGAGTCAACAATGACCAAGATTTCCTGGACACCCATGTCTATAGCCAACCTTAAACCCAAGATACATACCTCATACTTGGCCATATTGTTAGTACAGTAGAAGCAAAGCTGAGCCATAACAGGGTAACGTTTCCCTGTTTCAGAAATAAGTACCGCTCCTATCCCAATGCCTTTCATATTGGTAGCCCCGTCAAAGAAAAGTTTCCATCCTGGTTTCTCAACTTGTTCCAACTCATCAACATGCATTACCTCTTCATCAGGGAAGTATGTCTTCAAAGGTTCATATTCTTCATCTACCGGTTTCTCAGCCAAATGGTCAGCCAATGCTTGTGCTTTCATTGCAGTCGGGGTCACATAGACAATGTCAAATTCTGTGAGCAAGTTCTGCCACTTTGCGAGCCTCCCTTTGGGCATATGCTTCTGAAAGATATACTTCAACGGATCCAACCGAGAGATGAGGTAAGTGGTATAAGATGACAGGTAATGTTTCAACTTCTGTGCTACCTAAGTTAGGGCGCAACACGTCCTCTCAAGCTGAGTATACTGAACCTCGTAAGATGCAAACTTCTTGCTTAGATAATATATAGCCTGCTCTTTCCTACCGATGATGTCATGCTGACCCAACACACATCTAAATTAATTATCCGAAAACCATCAAATACAAAATCAAAGGCCTCACTGGTTCTGGTAGGACCAACATCGGTGGGTTTGAAATATACCCCTTTATCTTATCAAATGCTTCTTGAAACTCGTCTGTCCACTTGACCGCATCATCCTTCTTCAATAGCTTGAAGATAGGCTAATAAGTTGTCATAAGCTGCGCGATAAACCTACTGATGTAATTCAATCTCCCTAACAGACTCATCACCTCAGTCTTGTTCCTCAAAGGTGACAATTCTTGGATGTCTTTGATTTTTGATGGGTCTAATTCAATACCTCGACGACTGACTATAAATCCTAACAATTTTCCAGATGGAACATCGAAAGCGCACTTTGTAGGATTTAGCTTGAGATTATATCTGCGAAGCCTTTGGAAGAAATTTCTCAGATCTTTAACGTGGTCAGACTTCTTCCTGGACTTTATAATTACATCATTAACATAAACCTCGATCTCCTTGTGTATCATCATGGAATATGGTTGTCATTTCCCTCATGTAGGTCGCCCCAGCATTTTTCAGACCAAAAGGAATGACCCTGTAGCAATACGTTCCCCATGGCATGATGAATGCCTTCTTTTCTGCATCTTCTTCATCCATTAAGATCTGGTGATAGCCAGCACAACAATCCACAAACGAACCAATTTCATGTTTGGTACAATTATCAATCAATATGTGGATGTTCGGCAATGGGAAGTTATCTTTTGGACTTGCCTTGTTGAGATCACGGTAATAAACGCACACCCTGGTCTTACCATCCTTCTTTGGCACAAGCACAACGTTAGCTAACCAAGTGGAATACCGCGTGACTCGAATGACTTTTGCATCGAATTTCTTGGTGACCTCTTCTTTGATCTTCACACTCATATCAGTTTTAAATTTCCTCAACTTCTACTTGACAGGGGGGGAATACAGGGTCAGTAGGCAATTTGTGAACCACCAAGTCAGTTCTTAGACCCACCATGTCATCATACGACCATACAAAAACATCGTTGTATTCGAATAGTGCTTTAATTATCTCCTCTCTGAGCTGTTGTTCAAGATGGACACTTATTTTAGTTTCCCAGACATTATCTTGATCCCCTAAGCTGATTGCTTCTGTATCATTCAGGTTAGGTTTCGAGTTTTCTTCAGAATGGCTTAATTCTTTACCGATCTCTTCAAAAGCCTTATCATCATCATATTCCACTTTATCATCACACTCAATTTCTTGTATTATTATTTCAGAATTAGATTGGCATTTAAGATTGGGCCGGAGATTCCTCATGCATGTTATGTCACTGAAACCAGCATAAAAAGGACTGTATAAGAAAGAAAAGAAAAACAAAAATAAAAACTATCAAGAATGAAAAAGAAGGGAAATTGCATTTCATTGAAATTTAAAGATAACAAGGTTTAATACATCCAACGGACGGAACATAGAATCTGAATTACAACCCTGGAAATAATCCAGATTAAACTGAAAGAAAATCAAAGCCGACTACCAAGACTCCCTCCGAGTAGGAATAGGAGTAGCTTCCCAATTGTTAATCTTTGCACTGGGCCCCACAAATTGCACATCCGCCTTGCTCGAACTCTCTCCAGCTTCCACCATATTCACATCGTTGAACAACCTCTCGAACCCCTTATCCAAATCTCGATCAACATCAATCAATGAACTGGGAACCGTTGATACTGGGCGCTTTCTGGCACTAGGACTGACAAATGATCTGGATAGCCACGAGATTGGATTTGGAAGGACCCACGCCCTCTGCTTCAACTTTCTATATCCTCTTACATCCGCAGCTGTGGGCTTAAATCCCAAACAAAAGGTATCCAAGCTTTTGGGAAGAGACACCGGTTGTACGATGCCTTGCAGAGAAGCACCCAAACCCTTTCCAGGTACGAAGCCATTATTTAACATCTACGAGGCCACCATGACTTATGTGGCTGTTACTTTAGGAACCGAAATGCTTTTCCCCTCTGGGATCTTCTCAACTGATACTGTGTCAAAGACTTGATAGACCTACGATCCCTTGTTGTCTTCAACTTCGATGAAAGGTACAATGGCATCACTCAGGGCACACATATTATCCTCGCCGTGTACCACAATTTCCTGTCTGTCCCATTCAAATTTAACCATCTTGTGCAAGGTAGATGGCACTGCCTTGGTGGTATGAATCCACAATCAACCCAGCAAAATATTGTAAGAAACTGCCACATCCAGCACTTGAAATTCCATAGTAAATTCAATTGACCCTATTATCAGTTCCAGCACTATGTCCCCGATTGAATCTTTCCCTCCACCGTCGAACCCCCGAATGCAAATACTATTCTTTTGAATTATTTCATTGTCCACTTTCAATTTGTCCATGGTGGAGAGAGGGTAAATTTTTGCACTGGACCCATTATCAATTAGTATCCGGGTAACCACAGAATCTTTGCACTTCACCGTAAGATAAAGGGCTCTATTATACTCACTGCACTCCATGGGCAATTTATCTTCAAAACAATTGACTCTGTTTACCTCAAAAATCTTGTTTGCTATCTTTTCCAGATGGTTTACAGAGATCTTGTCAGGAACATGGGCCTCGCTCAAGATTTTCGTCAATGCCCGGCGGTGCTCATCCGAATGGATTAACAATGAGAGCAATGAGATCTGAGCATGGGTCTTCCTCAATGTCTCTACAATAGAATAGTCCTACACTTTCATCTTCCTCAAGAACTCTTCTGCTTCTTCTTCGATCACAGCTTTCTTCACTAACACTGGGTTATCTTTGGAGGTTTTAGCTTTTCTTAACTCCTTGGGGGAAAGCATCTCCCTGAGCGAGTCAGACCATGGGTCTCACAAACTTCTTCTTTAACCTCTTTCCCTTTGTAAGTCACTGTCATTCGGCCATAATTCCAAGGAATGGCCTTGATGTTGACTATTGGTAGCTGAGTCACTGGTTTGATAATAACAGGCTCTATGCGAGCGCCTTCCACGATTACAACTGGCTTGTTTGCTATCCCTGGTACCACCACATTTGATGTTCACTATTTTACTACAACCCCACTTGAGGACTCTTTCTCAATTACCATAACTGGTTTACTGTCTGTTCCTTTCACCTTGATCAACGACTTCCCACTAGTTGATTTTTCTCTTGGCCTGTCTTCACTAAACCTAATCATCATTACAGTCTACGAGGGCTTCTTCGTCTCTCCTTCTTTATGCATTATCTCAATCATATTGGTATCATGATGGGCCGGCAACGGATTCTGGTTGATATTGGGTGCTTCCGGGGCTTGAACAATCTGATGGGTATCATTGAGCTCTTGTATAGCTTTTTTCAATTTCTAGCATTTCTCTTTGTCATGCCCGGAGCCCCTGAACAATATTCACAACTCACCGAGTGGTCAAGATTTTTTGGAGGGGGATTTGGTAGTTTAAGCTCAATCGGATTCAACATACCCAACTGTCTCAACCTGTGGAATAGACTAGTATATGATTCTCCCAATGGAGTCAAAGCCTTTTGCTTCTGCAACCTTTTATTTTTGAAGTCTTGGTTTTGTCAGAAACTTGTTCTAGGGGGATTTTTGTAGGCTCTTGGGGGTGGATAGGTATTTTGTGGAGCTGAGTAGGTATTATATGGGGTTGGCGCATGCCATTGTGCGTGGGCAGGAGGTTGAGTGTATATTTGAGCATGATGGACAGAGAAGTGGGGATCTGGTTGTGGGTAGTAGTGTTGTGGTGGGTTATATGGAGTGTGGGGGTAAGGTTGGTGGTGGGGTCGAGGCTGGTTATAGTAAAGTGATGGTCCCCTGGACCAAGCTCTTGACTCAATTGTTGTAACGTCCTCTTTCTTCTTCTTTCCCAATACACCCCCAATGCCACTTTTAATGGCCTGGGTGGTCGCTTTAATTGCTGAATAACTCATGATTTTGTTGGACTTGAGTCCTTCCTCTACCATGCTTCCCATTTTTACCACTTTATTGAAGGATTTCCCTACCGCTAACACTAAGTGACCGAAATAAGTGGGCTCTAAGGCCTGTAAGAAATAATCAAACATTTCACTCTCTTTCATCGGAGGGTCAACCCTTGCTTCTTGCTCTCTCCAACAGAAGCCATATTCTCTGAAACTCTCCCCGGGCTTTTTCTCAATTTTCGGCAATGACAGACGGTCTGGGACAATTTTAAGATTATGCTAAAAATGGTAGGCGAATGCTTGGGCTAGATCATCCCATGTGTACTACCGACCATGATCTTGTTGGGTGTACCATTCCAAAGCTGAGCCACTTAAACTTTGGCTAAAATACGCCATCAGTAATTCATCTCTTCCTCCTGCTCCTCTCATCTTGCTACAAAAACCTCTCAGGTGTGCCACTGGATCACAATGCCCGCCGTACAAGTCAAACTTGGGCATTTTGAACCCTGCTGGTAGTTGAACATCTGGGAACAAACATAGGTCTTTATATGCCACGCTTACTTGACCACTTAGCCCCTGCATGTTCCTGAAAGATTTCTCCAAGATCTTGACTTTCCTAATCATCTCTTCCTGCTCAGAATTCTTAGGAGGCTTCCCAGTTTTTGCTGAGAGATCAAAATGAGGAGTGTAAGAACATGGTTCTGGCACTTTGAAGGTAAGTTCTGGGGGGTAATAATGGTTGTTGTGAATCTGGAATGGAAGCTCACTGGAAGATCGGTGTAATGTAGCAGGTGGAGGTGCCACAAAAATAGGAGTGGTTGGTGGAGGAAGGTATGGGACTTGTTTGGTTTGTGGAGCTGATGGTGTTTGGGAGGTGGTGTTATAGCATTGTTGGTAAGTGGGAAATGCTGGAGATGAATTCATAGTAGGAGGCTCCTAAGGTTGGACCAATGGTGGGATATAAGTAGGGTTGGCAGGATAAACAGGTGGTGGATGCCCCTTTGACTAGGCCTGGTACATTTCAACCATTTGTTGCTTTAATTTATGCATCTCTTCTTTCATCGCATTAACAACCAATTCATCCACCTCTCTTGACGGATCGCCAATACTCGCCTCTAGTTCTTGGTTGGACATGTTCAGTTTTTCCTTGGACTGGGTAATGTAAGAGTGAGGTGCCAGAATTCCAACCAACTAACCACCTGCCTGGACTCAATACATCAACAACAACTTTGTTAGAGATTAGGGCTTTAACAGATTAGTAACCGTATATTTTGGGGGCATGAATGCACCTAAGCAGTTAGCCTTTTCTATTATGCCTTTGAACAGTTTCACGCGCTGTGAGCACGTGATTTTTGCCCTATATATGAATTATTCCCAAAAATTCAAACAAAATGATTTCTTTTATTATTTTGCATTTTCTGTTAATTGTTTGCATTTCATTTGTGCATTTTAATTCATATGAAAATATAAAAAAAATACTTGGCATTTGCATTTAGGATTTAACTTCATATTTTAGTATTAATTAGGGGTCAATTTGTTTTTAGAACAAAATATAAAGAAAATAACAAAAAATAGTCCACTTTTGCATTTTTAATTGTTAATTGTTGAATTTGTCACGAAATAGATTTTAAAACAGTTTTAGGGATTAATTAGTTTAATTTTGGAAATAAATTAGGTTTCATTTTAATTTTTTGCAATTTTATAAAATCAAGAAAAAATAAAAAAAAATATATAATGAAATACAAAAAAATTAATAAAGAGAATAAAAGAAAAAATAATTAAAAGGAGATGGTTTATTATTCAATTCGGATGGCCCAAATCACCAAGGCCCATATCAATCCTGCCCCAGTCCAACCCGTTCCCCTGACCCGGTCCAGACCAAGAGACGCCCAAACGGCGTCGTTCCTTGTAAGTGACCAAATCCTGGTCGTTCATCCGTTCCAATCCAACGGTCAGGATCCAGTCTTCGATTTTAATAAGGGTGTCCTAAAACCCTAGAGATAGATGCATCCTCCTCGTACCAAAATTCACCCCCACTGTTTCCCACCTGATCTCCACCATCGCCGCCGCCGGAGAAAATGCAAATTTCTCCGTTGGCTCCCAAAATTACACCCCTATACCGCCTCGTTTCTCTGTCATGAATCGGCCACTAGCTCATCTCAAATCATATCGGAACCTCTCGAATAATCAAAAATTATTTGCCATCTCCGCCACCCACGGCGGTGCCACCACCAAAATTCCCTAAAAATCACATCACATGCTATCCTTACATCCCTCGTGCCTAATCTGTTATCAATGTCTCTCAAATACCATTCAAGGTGCTCGAATTTCGAATCTGAGAGGCGACAGGGCTTGAGAGTTTGCGTCGGTGAGTTTTCTTAACCTTTTGTGTTTTGAAGTAGTCTCTTCATCTTGAATGTTTCTTCACGATTAATCGACTTAGGGTTTTGTTTCCATTTTTGAATTAGTAGTTGAATTAGTTCTTCTCTGTGTAATTTGTTTGTCTGATTGGAAGCATGAGTTTGTACTTGTTAAATTTTGTTATGTTGTGATTTCTCTTGTTAATCCATAATCAATGTTTAGGTCTGTAATTATTTTTTTTAGCTCAGTTTTAATTTGATAATTTGATTAGCGGGATTCTGTTTCTTTTCAATTTCTTTTGATTAATTTTGTTTAATTGGTAATTGATGGTTCGATAGTGGCAATAACTGGGTTTAATTTCCAGTTTTGTTTAGCATCAATTGGATTCTATAATTCAGTTTAGGATTTTTGGAGAGTGGTTTGGTTATAGCTTAATAGTCCAGGTCTTTGTTTGGTTGACTGTGGTTAGTAAAATGGGTTGGGGTCAATTAATATAGATGAGTAATTTCAGATTGAATTCAGGGTCAGTTTGGGTACTTAGGGTTGCATAGGAAGGTTGTAGTTAAATCTAGAACCCTCTATAGTCTTCTAAATAGGGCCTTAGTTATAATTTCAGAAAGTTAGGGGTTTTAAATTTAGAAACAAGCTAATAATTGAGGGATTCTTAAGCTGAGGGCTTCCCTCATTTTGCATATAAAAAGGCATGCCTAGTTCCTTAATGAAGAAGTTTTGGAAGCACCTGAAAAATTCCCCAAAAGTTTGGAAGCTCTAAATTTCCCCCCAAAAATAATTTCTCTCCATTTCCAGATCAAAAAACTAGAATTCATAAGGAAAACCGAAAACAATAGAAAACTCTCAAAAATACCAAAAAAAACAACAACTATTGTTCAATTAAAGCATTAGAATTTCAATTCTTAGCTGCTGATTTACATTACTCTAGCTCAGTTCCTAGTCATTGAGATTCAGAAGTCTATTGGTTGAATTTCGAGTCGGATGTTGAGGATTTAGAAATCTAATGATTTAGTTAAAGTTTTGTTGGAATTCCTGGATCAAATTCATCTGCATTTACTCGTTTGTGTTTGAGTGCTGTTTTCTGTTTTGTTTTCGGAACACTCCTGGGCTGTTGAATCTTCTGGACTGCATTTAGATTGTTGCTAACTACTTCATTTTCCTTTTACCTTTCAAATATTCAGGTGCATGTTCTAAAGCTCTCAAGTCTATGGAAATGAAGTAAAAGGGTTGTTTCAAGCTGATGTCTGAACTCCCCTGTTTTGTGTTTGGTTTTAATGTGTAAACAGTTCGCTTATTCGATATTTCATGTCCTTTATGTATTGGATTGATCTTAGATTGTATAAACTGGACTGTGAACTATTATCTCTTGGATTCAATGAGTTTGTTTGAAGTTTCAGTTGTAATTAGTTCTCCATTAGCTAATTCATATACGTATTAAGTACTAGTTATAACTAATTTCCTATTAGGTTAATAAGGTAATTCACATTAGTTACAGTCAACTTCCTGTTAGTTGTCTTCAGGAATTTGTAGTTGTTTTCATTCACATATAGTTTTCAAAAATAGTTAGCCGTATGAGTTTTCACATTGATTAGGGAAGCAAGTTGTGTACCACAACTGCAATTTGAAAGTTAGAGTCAAAATTGAACCTCGGCATGTTCATTTGATAAATCACAAGCTTTCGTAAGAATGAAATCAGTTCGGCTGGATAAAAAAATGGAACTAGAAACTGAATGTTGATTATAGGCTATTTAGATTAGACCGAAATTTGAGATTAGTTTATTCTCCCTAATTCACGTTCACTTTTTCACGCTTTGGTCAACTGTTCAGTATAAAGTGTTGCTTTCAATTCATTTTGTTAAGAGTTGATTGAGATAAATGTACTGGCCTTATTCATTTCAGCTGTAAGTTCAGTTTATTTAGTTTGGGCCACAATACCTCAACGAATGGCCCAGGTCTCGTTGCAGCTGGTCTATATACCTGGGTCATGGCTTCTTTATGTAAGCTATTTTGAGGCCCCAAAGTGGTTGAGGATTTGAGTAAATTGAACTCATAGACTCCAAATATACTAATTCTTAAACAATAACTGATTAGGACATTTCTTTTATTATTAGAGACAAGATAGTAAGTAGAAAATCATAGTCACTTTAGGATTGGCCTTAAATAAAATAATGAGACGAGCCTCGCCCAATAAAATGCAAATTGCAGGGCCCTCATTCAATGCTTAACTAAAAAAATACTTAGAATTCGGGATAGGCCGTTTAGTGAATTTCACGGCCCTCCCCAAAGATAATAATGCATCATACACTTTAGACGCGCTCTTAATAAAATTACCTTCCAAAAATTCGGGTGCGCATTTATGCAACCCAAATCCAAATCTCAACGGAGTCGAAATGTGTCGACAACCACGGGTGCATTGATGTAACGTGGTTCGAAATGCATTTTCACGACGTTGCAATTCTCATAAAAATTAATAATAATAAAAGCGGTTTACGATTAAAAAGCACATGAGCTAAAACATGTTTTGAAATCAAATAGAATCAAATACGACAGTTGAGCGACCGTGCTAGAACCACGGAACTCGGAAATGCCTAATACCTTCCCCCAAGTTAACAGAATTTCTTACTCGAATTTCTGGTTTGCGGACTGTTAGCAGAGTCATATTTTTCCTCGGTTCGGGATTCAACCGGTGACTTGGGACACCATTAATTTCCCAAGTGATGACTCTGAATAAATAACAACAAACCCCGTTCCGATTATCCTTTAATTGGAAAAACTCCTTTATGCACTTACGGGTGTAGTGAAAACAAATGTGTGACAGCTCTGGCGACTCTGCTGGGGATGACAAACCCAGAACTTCGGTTCATGGTTTAATAATTAGAGCTTAGAATAATTGTTATGTTTGGCTTTATCTGATTTTCTTACATGTTTCATGCCTTATGTGCTAAATGATTTACCGCTTTGATATTATTTGAACTATATATATAAACTGTGCCGAAACCCTTCTCTTCTCACCTCCGGGGATGTGCTTACTGGTTGAGACTCCCTATTATGTTAGTGTCATACCTTGAAATAAGAAAGAGGCCGGACAAGTTACTAAGCCGGACGATCCCGCGGGTCCCCGATACGTAGCCCCCTCCTCGACTCGAGTTGTCCGCTCGGGTACATAGTCTACAACACATACCCAGGATTTGAACCTAGAATAACTTGACTTCATGCCGGACCCCTAGTAGGAGCGCTTATTTGTATCATGTGCATATGACTTAGGGGACTCAACACAGGGGTTGGGTCCGTCTAGGACAGGTAACCAGATATGAAAAGACCAACCTGATGCATCTTATGTTTGCATGTGCATTTATTTGTTTCAGACTCGCATGCTGACCAGCTTGAATATTTGGAAAAAGTGAAAAGAAAATAGCAGTGTAGAGAGTTAATGATTTAGCAAAAACCAATGTCCGAACAGTGCCGAAACTCTGCCGGATTTTTGAGAAAATAAGAGAAGTTTTTGGTGTCAATGGAAAAGGAAAACAAAAATATTTTTTTATTTTCATCTTAAATAATTTGTTTTATGTGCCAATTGAAAAGCAAAACAAAGAGTTTTTTTTAGACATAGTTTGTGTCATTTGCCAATGCAGAAAAAACGAAAGGATTTTATTTTCAAGTTGTTGGAAAGAAAATAAAAAAAGAGTTTTGTTTTTGAAAATAGCTAGTTTATTTGCCTGAACTACGCTGGTTTGATTCTCACCGGATGTGAGATACGTAGACAACCCTCATTGGGTCCAACCACCCTTTTACAAAGATAGCAAAAAAATACCAAAATTTTAATTTTTATCCAATAAGTCGGGTGACGCCATTCTTGTTGGAAAGTAAGCCGAATGTCCCCAAAAGGGCACCAGAAGGCTGTTTTTACAAGAACAGCCACGCTGAGTCATTTTAAAATGGTTTACGGGCAAAGCCTTAAAATCTCCCTTTCGGAGGTGCTGAAAGGCCGTATTTACAAAACTTAGTCTTTGTTTTCTCAAAATAAATATTTTTGAAGGATAGCCACTTTTCATTTTTTTAAAGTCAAAACAAGTCATTACATGGCCAGTTTTCTTTAAATAGTCACAGTTGACACTGAAACCTTCTCAGTCTTACGCAGGCCTGCGGCGATGCTGAGTGATGCCCCGCAGGCCCCAGGATGTGAAGCTTTGATGCACTCTTGATCTAGTATCATCGAGTCGGTATTTTGTTGTTTTGAGTCTGCTTTTGTATCTCCCCTTCAAGAAAAACAAATAGTCTAGTCTTTCTTGTACTCGGCGTTTATTAATGAAATTTGAAAATTCCAAAAATTATCCCTTTATTTTTGGTTTCAATTTGTAAGAACTACGCTCGGTCTGATTCATGCGGGGTCATTATAAGTAGGCAATCCACGTAGGATTCGACCGTAACCAAAAGAAAAGAAGAAAAAAAAAGAAAAAAAAAAGAAGAAGAAAAAAGAGAAAAAAAGAAGAAAAAGAGGAAAAACAACAAAAAGGAAAAAAGAAAAGAAAAGAGCGGAAACAAGAAAGAGGGAGGGAATAGGAACTAAAAAAAATAAAGAGAAGAAAAACAAAGGAATAGAAAGTTTGCAATTGTAAATAAGGAACAAGTTGGGATGACGCACGCGACCGATCAAAAGTTATTACCAATATGTTAAATGCCCTAACGCTAATGTGGTGGTTTCGTTTTGTCATGTCATTCTAGAAAGGTAGTTAGTTTGTGGTTTTAAAGCGGTAATTCATCATTGCAACACAAAGACAAAAGGCAATGGCGAACGACGATAGAACTAAGTTGGTTGATACCGGTGCCCGACATCGGTTGGTTGAACGGGATAATGGGCTGGGTGAAGAGGTGCGGATGTTAAGACAACACGTGGCAGACATGCACCAAGCCTGGATAACTGGGAAGGCACCACCCCCGCCACCACTAATTTTTCCAGATGCTGCCCTTACCCAAGCTCCAGACACAACGCCAAATGATCCTCCATATTCCCCATATACACCCGCTTATCAAAATTTTCCCAACTACCGTAATAACTCCATCACTCATCCTCCAGTTATATCTCCCCGAAATTACTCCCATGTCATATCCATTATCCCAAACAATGAATACCCACTCAAAGCTCACAATACCTAATATCACCTCCTAGAGGGTGCCCGCAAGGTCCTCAATTCATCCAAGAAGAGCTTCCGAGATGAGCAACTTCGTGCTAGAAATGAAAGGGTTGCGGGAAGAGAAGAGCGAGATGGAGTACCCAAGATGTTGAGAAGCACAGAACAATCCTTCAAGGACAAGAGGAGAGTGGAAGGCCAGGACAGCATGCCCGCAGGGTTCAAAGTACCAAAATTTAACTTGTATGATGCGCGTGGAGATCTGATGGCCCACCTGAAGGTCTATTGCAACAGAATGAGGATTGTTGGAGAGAAAGATGATGTGATGATAGCATATTTCAGTGAAAGCCTAACTAGGGCAGCCTCGAACTGGTACACCTGTCAAGATGTTGATAATTGGCTTACATTGGGTGACATGGCTCAAGACTTTGTCCGATACTTTCAGTGCAAATCAAGTGTTACCCCTGACCGCAACTTGCTATCTAAGATGGGAAAGAGGCCGGAAGAAAGCTTTAATGAGCTTGGGCTCAGATGGAGGGAGCAAGCTGCTCGAGTTAGTCCTCCGATTAGCGAAGAAGAAATGGTCAAGCTTTTTCTACAGGCCCAGGGACCCACCTACTCTAGTCATTTGATCTCGTCCCTGGGAAAGCCTTTCAATGATGTGTTAAAAATGGGGGAGCTAGTAGAAGAAGGAATCAAGTCAGGCAAAATTGTGAGCTTTCCGGAAGCCATTCAGAACGTACCAGTAAGCTTGGTCGGAATAAATAGGAACAGAAAAGACGATCCGATAGGTCTTCTTGATCAACACTTCCAGCCTAGACATCGTCCCCGTGGTTATCATTGTGCACAGAACTTCCAAATTCGCCAATCACAGTAACCAGCTCCTCAAAATACCCAGCTACCCTCGAGAGCTTACCAAAACACCCCAGATCAGGTTTTCGGCCCAATGCAGCATTTAAGGATGAGAGGTTACGAAAGAAGAAAACATTCACTCCATTGGGAGAATCATACGCCTGTCTGTTCCAGTGGTTAAGGACACTAGACATGTTGAAGCCGATTCAGATAAAAGCGTCGGACCTTCCTCCAAAGAAGTTCGGTCTTTCTCAAAAGTGCGCATACTGCTCAGGTGCCCTGAGGCACGACATAGAGAAATGTTGGAATCTGAAGAATGCAATTCAGAAGCTTATTGATGCAGGCGACATCGTCGTACAAAGTCCAGATGTAGCAAACATTGGCCAAAGTCCATCTCATGTGCATAATAAGACGCATATGGTGGGTATGATTGATCATGAGAATGAGCCGGCAGAAGAAACCCAAAAGTATTTTGCTCAAAACAACTTGATGAAGACTTGTGAAAATTCTAGCAGTCTTGGCGTGAAATTCAATGGCTAAGACGTCGTGTTAGGTAATTGGGAAGACGCTCCATCTCTTGGAGTTTTGGTGGTTTATTTTGTTGTCATTTTTTTTGTCCAGGTTACTTCAGGGTTGTAATCCGGATATTGTCTTGTGACTCAAACCCTTCTATCCTTTCACTTTGCCTTGTTCGTCTGGTTGTTGTAGCTTGTGTAGTGATGTCTAGGTTTGTTCAAAGATTGTAACTAGTCTAGTTTTGTTGTTTAAACCCTTTCACCGTCAGTCTAATGCAATTCTCTGTATATTGCCATTTCCAGTTCATTTTATTTAGTTCCCTTCTTTTGTTACAATCCTTTCATGTTGGTTCTAGTGACATGACATGCACGCATAATTCTCAGCCTAGTTTTTAAAAGTCAGTTTAGTAATGAAGCAATGAAACAATGTTGAAGATGTAAGGACATTCGAGGGAAATAAGTAAAGGCTTTGAGATCACTTCGAGCCCAAATCAAGTGAAACTGGGGGTAGATAGAACATAAAGAAATACTGTTGAAATGCATCATGCCGCATCGGTTTGAAGCCAAAGGCAAGTTTGCCCCAAGTCTACAGGGACCGTTCGTGGAACCGAGATTGGTGTCCAATGATTCTAGGTAATTGACGAATACAGAAGGCAAATACGTGACTCAATCAAAAGGTGTTATGTGTGTTTTCCTCTGTTTATTTAACTGCGTAGTTTGTACTTGGCATGTTTTGGAGATTGGAGTGATGAAGACATTTTATTCTGCTATCCAAACACTTTATCCTTTGTCACCCCTTTGAGCCTCAGTTATTTTCTTGCATACCCCCTTTCGGAATCAATAATAAAACTCGTAAGCCCGAGCAAGGAAAGTAAGTGGAGAAACAGGAGAAAAATAGCGAAAAAGAAAAGAACAAAAAAATGAAAAAAAAAGGAAAAAGAGAAAAAAAAAAGAAGAGAAAAAAGAGAAAAGAAAGAAAAAAAAGAATAAAAAAAAGAAAACAAAAGAAAAAAAAGAGAAGGAAAAGCACAGAAATGAAAAGGAAGAAAAGAAAAGTGGAAGAAAGGACAGACCGCCACAACAAAAGTAGTCGTCTGAACTACGTTTGACTTAATCCTGAAAGGGTACATAGGCAGCCTCTCTCCAAGGTTCAGTCACACCAAAACAAAAATTCAAAAGTCCCCAAAAAGGAAACTGGGACAGAAGTTATGGTTGTTGTGGGAAATCTGATTTCGAAAGTTGTAATTGTGAGTCCATCATGAAATTGTTTTTAGCCTTTGATACCCTTCTTTCTATTCCCATCCAAAAGCCTGCATTACGGTCCAAAGAAAGACCTTCTGATCAGTCTTCAAGAAATGCCGAGTCAAGCAAGCAGAGGAAAATCATATCTGGGGCAACACTCCAGTCCAAACGAAGGAAATGAAGAATGAAAGAGTCTTGTTGATGAGACCCCCACAGGTACCGCGAGGCGCTGAAAGCTGAGAGAAATCAAAATGAGATAGTCTTATTGGTGAAAACCTTCAGGGGCATCATAAAGTGATGGTGAGTTGAGAGGAAAACCAAAATGAGAGAAGCTTGATGGTGAAAACCCTACGGGCGCCACAAGTCGAATAAGGATTGTGAATCGGATCGGGTAAGTATAGCATTGAAGCCCTGTTTCACGGTGAAAAGGTACAACAAGAGCTGAACATCAGACTTGCTAAACAGAGTAGGCTGCAGGTGCATGTCAAGGTCGCTAGATTCGGTATCCACATCTGATGGTTTGCCACTCTGTAGGTTTCTTGTTAGGAATCGTCTCTTTCTATTATCCTTTACTCTATTCCTCCCACCTTGTTTTACTCCCTCTTCTTGGGTCAGTTGTTCAAAACAAGTGAGAAATGACTTTAAGATCTGCCACCAAGCTTTCCAATTAAACAAAACAGGATCTGGTGAACACATCAAGGTGGCAAGTCAGGAGAAAACAGCAGGCCCAATGAGTTGGCCCCAATCAACATACCTTGGGATTCGTGTGAAATACAAGAACGGGGTTTTGTACGTATCAATGAATGAACAATGCAACAAGATGGAAGGGGTTTGGTGAATGGATCAAAGATATTGGCTGTGGTAGGATTGACAAAAGGATGGTAAACCAGTGACAAGCAAAACAGAAATCAAAGGTGATAGACCCCAAGGCCAGGGCCGGTGGTTTAGATCAAGAAAGAGCAACAAGCGCACTGGAGATGGTAACAATCAACCTACTTTAGGGACCATGTGAAACACAAAGGTTTGGCAAATGTCGGTATGAGAGGTGCAACAGATAGAGGGTATTGGGTTTGGACGAAAAGAGGTATTTTCTAGGAAGTGGTTAGTCCAATAAACAAGCAAGATCTTTGAAGGGAATCAGTTACCATGACCAGTGAAGGAGCAATAAAAGTGGGGGAGATGCCAATCCATGAAATACAACAAATAGAGGATCTCGGGTCCGAACGGAGGAGGCATTTTATGTGATGAGGATGACAGAGAAATGGGTCTAGTCCGGAAACAAGCAAGGTCTTCAAGTGAACATCAATCTTCTTGGGAAGCGAAGAGGCAGCCGCCCTCAAAGTTCAAGGCCACCAAACCAACCACCACATTTTAAACTCACAAGTTTTCTTTGTTTGAAACAGGAACAAAGCAGTGCAAAAAAGTCGGTTCAACAATAGGAAGGAAATGAAAGGAAGAAAATGAAGAAGAGGAAAGCCGACAAAAGGAAGGTGAGGAAAGCCGATAAAATGCTGCCATTGCTTTTCACATTTTTCCTCCTAAGATAGAAACCCTAATCTGATGAACTTTCTCCAAGGATCAAAATCTTAGTCTGAGGAAACTTTCTCTTAAGATAACAAGATAATAGAAAACCTATTCTGATGAATTTTCTCCTAGGATAAAAATCTTAGTTAAATAGTTTCACTCACAAGGGACTTACATGCCAATAAATTCTTTAGTTTTACTCTCACCATCGTATCAATAGCTTAAATAACAACTCGCAAGTTTGCCCAGCCACCAAACTGGGGCAGAAAATTTTCTTCGTTTGTTTCTTCGCAGTCCGGAGCCCACCTGGAGAACAGGGGAATACTTTTCAAGTTCAGCAATCAGGCGCCCACCTGGAGAACAAGGGAATACTTTTCAAGTTTCAGCAGTCAGGCGCCCACCTAGAGAATAAGGGAAGTACAATTCAATTTTAGCCTTTAATTTTTAATATTTGATAACATGTTGTACCTAGTTACCAAACTGGGGTAGAAAATTTTCTTTGTTTGTCTATTTTGTTGTAGTCAGGCGCCCACCTGGAGAACAAGGGAATACATTTCAAGATTCAGTAGTCAGGCGCCCACTTGGAGAACAAGGGAATACTTTTCAAGTTTCAGCAGTCAGGCGCCCACCTGGAAAACAAGGGAAGTACAATTCAAATTTTAGCTTTCAATCTGTAATATTTGGATAACATGATGTGCCCAGTTACCAAACTGGGGCAGAAAATTTTCATGGTTTGTTTATTTTTTGCAGTCAGAAGCCCACCTGGAGAACAAGGGAATACTTTTCAAGTTCAATAGTCAGGCGCCCACCTGGAGAACAAGGGAATATTTTTCAAATTTTCAAGCATCGCAGTCAGGAGCCCACCTGGAGAACAAGGGAATACTTTTCAAGTGTCAACAATCAGGAGCCCGCCTGGAGAATAGAGGCACATATTTCAAATTTCAGCAGTCAAGCATCACTCGGAGGAATAGCAAAACATCGCCAATCACAGTTCGCGGCAACAACAAGGATTTCATCGGAAGAATACAAGTTCAAGGCAACACAAGAGCGAGTTTGAAGACATAGATAGGACCTTTTTGTAATCCATAGATCATATCTTAGGCTAGCTTCTTTTATTTTGACACGGTGTAATAAGGAGGTCAGCGAGCAGTAGCAGCAGCAACAGCAATGAGATCACAGCTCCTGGTAGTCCTAACTACCAAATCTTCCCGAAATACACTGACCTGATTCTTGTTTAGCCCAAGATACGTAGGCAACCTCTGAAGTAGGGTGCGGTCAACTCTTTCAAAAATGCTTCACATAGAATATTCAAACGGTCAAAAATCGCTCGTATTTGCTCACTTATCTTTGCCCGAAAACCTTTCATGTTTCCGAGCAAAGAGGGGCAGCTGTGAGCATGTGATTTTTGCCCTATATATGAATTATTCCCAAAAATTCAAATAAAATAATTTATTTTATTATTTATATTTTTTGTTAATTGTTTGCATTTTATTTGTGCATTTTAATTCATATAAAAATATAAAAAAAATACTTGGCATTTGCATTTAGGATTTAACTTCATATTTTAGGATTAATTAGGGGTTAATTTATTTTTAGAACAAAATATAAAGAAAATAACAAAAAATAGTCCACTGTTGCATTTTTAATTATTAATTATTGAATTTGTCACGAAATACATTTTAAAACAAATTTAGGGATTAATTAATTTAATTTTGGAAATAAATTAGGTTTCATTTTAATTTTTTCCATTTTTATAAAATCAGGAAAAAATTAAAAAAAAATACAAAAAATAAATAAAGAGAATAAAAGGAAAAACAATTAAAAGGAAATGATTTATTATTCAATTCGGATGGCCCAAATCCCCGAGGCCCATATCAATCCCGGCCCAGTCCAACCCGTTCCCCTGACCCGGTCCAGACCAAGAGACGCCCAAACGGCGTCGTTCCTTGTAAGTGACCAAATCCTAGCCGTTCATCCATTCCAATCCAACGGTCAGGATCCAGTCTTCGATTTTAATAAGGGTGTCCTAAAACCCTAGAGACAGATGCATCCTCCTCGTACCAAAATTCACCCCCACTGTTTCCCACCTGATCTCCACCATCGTCGTCGCCGTCGCCGCCGCCGCCGGAGAAAATGCAACTTTCTCCGTTGGCTCCCAAAATTACACCACTATACTGCCTCGTTGTCCCTGTCACGAATCTGCCGCTAGCTCATCTCGAATCATACCGGAACCTCTCGAATAATAAAAAATATTTTGCCATCTTCGCCGCCAACGGGGGCGCCACCACCAAAATTCCCCAAAAATCACATCACATTTTATCCTTACATCCCTCGTGCCTAATCCTTTATCAGTGGCTCTCAAATACCATTCAAGGTGCTCGAATTTCGAATCTGAGAGGCGATAGGGCTTGAGAGTTTGCGTCGGTGAGTTTTCTTAACCTTTTGTGTTTGGAAGTAGTCTTTTCATCTTGAATGTTTCTTCACGATTAATCGACTTAGGGTTTTGTTTCCATTTGTGAATTAGTAGTTGAATTAGTTCTTCTCTGTGTAATTTGTTTGTTTGATTGGAAGCATGAGTTTGTACTTTTTAAATTTTGTTATGTTCTGATTTCTCTTGTTAATTCATAATCAATGTTTAGGTCTGTAATTATTTTTTTTAGCTCAGTTTTAGTTTGATAATTTGATTAGCGGGATTCTGTTTCTTTTCAATTTCTTTTGATTAATTTTGTTTAATTGGTAATTGATGGTTCGATAGTAGCAATAATTGGGTTTAATTTCCAGTTTTGTTTAGCATCAATTGGATTCTATAATTCAGTTTAGAATTTTTGGAGAGTAGTTTGGTTATAGCTGAATAGTCCAGGTCTTTGTTTGGTTGACTGTGGTTAGTAAAATGGGCTGGGGTCAATTAGTACAGGATGAGTAATTTCAGATTGAATTCAAGCTCAGTTTGGGTACTTAGGGTTGTATAGGAAGGTTGTAGTTAAATCTAGAACCCTTTAGAGTCTTCTAAATAGGGCCTTAGTTATAATTTCATAAAGTTAGGGGTTTTAACTTTAGAAACAAGCTAATAATTGAGGGATTCTTAAGCAAAAATAAAAATTAAAAAAGGATTGTAGTGCAAAATGGAAAAGCTGAGGATTGCCCTCATTTTGCCTATAAAAAGGCATGCCTAGTGCTTTAATGAAGAAGTTTTGGGAGCACCTGAAAAATTCCCCAAAAGGTTGGAAGCTCTAAATTTCCCCCCAAAAACAATTTCTCTCCATTTCCAGATAAAAAAATTGGAATTCATAAGGAAAACCAAAAACAATAGAAAACTCTCAAAAATCCCAAAAAAAGAAGAAGCAAACTACTGTTCCATTAAAGCATTAAAATTTCAATTCTTAGCTACTAATTTACATTACTCTAGCTTAGTTCCTTGTCATTGAGATTCAGAAGTCTATTGGTTGAATTTCGAGTCATATTGTTGAGTATTTAGAGATCTACTGATTTAGTTAAAGTTTTGCTGGAATTCCTGGTTCAAATTCATCTGCATTTACTCGTTTGTGTTTGAGTGCTATTTTCTATTTGGTTTTCGGAATACTCCTTGGTTTTTAAATCTTCTGGACTGCATTTAGATTGCTGCTGACTACTTCATTTTCCTTTTACCTTTCAAACATTCAGGTACATATTCTAAAGCTCTCGAGTCTATGGAAATAAAGTAAAAGGGTTGTTTGAAGCTGATCTCTGAACTCCCCTGTTTTGTGTCTGGTTTTAATGACTAAAAAGTTTGCTTATTCGATATTTCATGTCCTTTGTGTGTTGGATTGATCTTAGATTGTATAAACTAGACTGTGAACTGTTATCTCTTGGATTCAATGAGTTTGTTTGAAGTTTCAGTTGTAATTAGTTCTCCATTAGCTAATTCATATACGTATTAAGTACTAGTTATAACTAATTTCCTATTAGGTTAATAAGGTAATTCACATTAGTTATAGTCAACCTCATGTTAGATGTCTTCAGGAATTTGTAGTTGTTTTCATTCACATATAGTTTTCAAAAATAGTTAGCCGTATGAGTTTTCACATTGATTAGGGAAGCAAGCTGTGTGCCACAACTGCAATTTGAAAGTTAGAGTCAAAATTGAATCTCAGCATGTTCATTTGATACATCACAAGCTTTCATAAGTATAAAATCAGTTCGGCTGGATAAAAAAATGGAACTGGAAACTGAATGTTGATTATAGGCTATTTAGATTAGACCGGAATTTGAGATTAGTTTATTCTCCCTAATTTACGTTCACTATTTCACGCGTCGGTCAATTGTTCAGTATAAAGTGTTGCTTTTAATTCATTTTGTTAAGAGTTGATTGAGATAAATGTACTGGCCTTATTCATTTCAGCTGTAAGTTCAGTTTATTTAGTTTGGGCCACAATACCTCAACGAATGGCCCAAGTCTCATTGCAGCTGGTCTATACATCTGGGTCATGGCTTCTTTATGTAAGCTATTTTGAGGCCCCAAAGTGGTTGAGGATTTGAGTAAATTGAACTCATAGACTCCAAATATACTAATTCTTAAACAATAACTGATTAGGACATTTCTTTTATTATTAGAGACAAGATAGTAAGTTGAAAATCATAGTCCTCATTCAATGCTTAACTAAAAAAAATAGAATTCGGGATGGGCAGTTTAGTGAATTTCATGGCCCTCCCCAAAGATAATAATGCGTTAGACATTTTAGACGCGCTCTTAATAAAATTACCTTCCTAAAATTCGGGTGCGCATTTATGCAACCCAAATCCAAATCTCAACGGAATCGAAATATGTCGACAACCATGGGTGCATTGATGTAACGTGGTTTGAAATACGTTTTCACGATGTTGCAATTCTCATAAAAATTAATAATAATAAAAGCGGTTTAGGATTAAAAGCACATGAGCTAAAACATATTTTTGAAATCAGATAAAATCAAATACGACAGTTGAGCGACCGTGCTAGAACCACGGAACTCGAGAATGCCTAATACCTTCCCCCGAGTTAACAGAATTCCTTACTCGGATTTCTAGTTCGCGAACTGTTAACAGAGTCATATTTTTCCTCGGTCCGGGATTCAACCGATGACTTGGGACTCCATTAATTTCCCAAGTGGCGACTCTGAATAAATAACAATAAATCTCGTTCTGATTGTCCTTTAATTGGAAAAACTCCTTTATGCCCTTGCGGGTGTAGTGAAAAAGGAGGTGTGACACACGTCATACCGACTTTCCTTATTTCTATTTGCAACTTTCTTTTCTTTTTCTTTTATCTCTTTTTCCTTTCCTTTGCTTTCTTTTGTTTTTATTCTCTCATTTCACCCTCTTCTTTTGCCATTGTTTCCTTCTCTTGGTTTCTTATTTTCTCTATTTTTCTTTGCTTTATCTCTCTTTTTTTTTCATTTTTCATTTGGTTATGGTCGAATTCTATGGAGATTGCCTACGTATCATGACCCCGCATGAATCAGACCAAGCATAGTTCTTGGGGACATAAATGAAAAATAAATAACAAAAATATTTTGGGGTTTTCAATTTTTCATAAACAACAAATACTTTGATTACAATGACTCAAAAACTCATAGACTCAAAAGAAACAAACTCTGAAAGGATGAAAATACATACTCAGTAAGAATTAACAGACTCAAAACAAACTAACAGATTATAATAGCAAGAAAGTATAGACTCAAGCAAATATCATGAATACGTTAGTGCCTTGAATGCTTCTGGGGCCTGCGGGGCATCATTCGGCCTCACCACGAGCCTATCTGCAAGATCCCCTTGGAGCCTTTCCAAATCACTCATTATTTGCCAGACAAATATCATCACTGCCGCAAAGAAAGTGGTGTGGATCATATCCTCACATGCTTGGCACTTCGTAACAATATAATCGGCAATGGCCCTGATCCTCTCTCTGATCCTACCCTTTTCTTGAAGCAGACGTCCGACCTGCTGATTACGGGCTTCTAATACCTGAGTGTTGTGGAGATGTTGATTTTGTAGCTGTTGAACTTCTTCCTCCATCTGAGCCATAAGACCATAACAGTGTTCCCTTTCAACTTTAAAATCTTTGGCTTGTTTGATCATTTTGTTCTCGACAGTGATGTCCCTTTTCTTTAACCGCGCAACCTCATTGTTGTATTGCTCTTTTAACTGTCTAACCAAGCGTGCTCTTTCTTCCGCATTCTTAGCCAATTGTGTACGAGCCCTAGCCAATTCATTCTCTGCTTTGTTCAAATCAAAACCATAATCATCCATTTTATGCCTAAGGTTATTTATGAGCTTTTCATCTTTTACACTCCTAGCGGGATTTTCGGCTGCTATTTTCATTTCTTGAATTTGGGCTCGTAAGGCTTCATTTTCTTTGGCTAGTTTCTTCTTTTCACTCTCATCGGTCGTGGCTTGCAAACTACAGGTCCCGGACCTGCTTTTCCAGCTCTCCTATTTTGGCCCTGTACTCTTTCTCCTTGGTCAGCGAAGCCCACTATTCTTGCGATACCTTAACGAATTCTTGAATGTGAGGCTTTTTGGCTAGTCTTTCTGGTTCAGCTCTTATAGTGTTCTTCTTTCTATACGAGGCAAGATAGGCAGGTGAGACTTCGCCTCTAGATAGGTCATGTACTCGAGTGTTCGCTGTCAAATACTGGCACTCATTCCAAACAGAACAAATTGTTTCCTCATGAAATTGGCCGTTGGAGCTAACCTCGACCGCATGAACACTAAGATCTTCATCTGGATGCACTACCTGACACTTTCCCAATTGTCTCATCACACGGTATGGAGTGTACGACTGAATGCCTTGAAGGCCCATTAAAAGGAAGTAAGGACCAGTAGCAGGCATTATACACAATTTCTTCAACAGGAAGCCAACTTAATGTCCACTCTATTTTCCCCGCAGTGATGGAACGAAGGAGGGATACCCAATCTCCAAAACCCTCTGGCAACGTGAACCCTGAAATCCTTGTGTCAAACTCTTCAATGCAACTTTTCTCAGCGGACCCATAACTCATATACTGAGGGCGGTGACACAGGTGCTCGATCATCCACATCTGTAATAGCAAATTGCATCCCTCGAAGAAATCTGCCCTAGCTTTACAAGCTGTGAGAGCTCGGTATATCTCAGAAACTATCATAGGGGCAATGGTGTGTTTCGCAGTGGTAATCAAGACTTTAATGACTCCAGTCACTCGCAAATCAATATTTCCATATTTTTGGGTAAACGCCACAAGGCCTAAGAAATCTACCATAAAAGCGAAACAATCTATGCTCATCCCATTTTGCTAGGTTCCCTTTGCTATAAACCCCGATTTCCGGATTGTTGAATCCTCCTACATGCCCGTACCTCTGGTATATAAAACGTAGAGTGGAAAAACCATCCTCTAACTCGGAATATGGGACTCCTTTGCTTATTTTTAGCAAATCCATGAATTTGTGAGAGTTAATGGCCCTTGGAGCGAACAAATACTTATAACTTAGACCTTCAGTACTTCCCATATAGCTTGCTATCTCTTCCAAGGTGGGTGTAAGTTCAAAATCTGAGAAATGCAAGACGTTGTGAGTTGGGTCCCAAAATGTAACCAATTCCTTTATGATGTCTGCCCTAGGCATTATCTTCAGCAAACCGATGACACCTCCCAAATGTAGCTTGACCTTATCTTGCTCCGATTTACCAAAATCCTCCCACCACATATGCTTTCATAATTGTCACTGGAAAACCTTGACCCGTGCTCATTCTGCACATTTATTAAGTAATTTTAATTAAGAGAAAAACTATACTCATTTTGACACAATAAAAATAACACCATTGTTCAAAAAGTTTATTTCAAACTAAAACCCAATTTTTGCAAATACGGCCTTTCAGCACTTTAGGGAAGAAGATTTTAAGGTTGTGCCTGCTAACTAGCCAAAAAATTAAAAAAATGACCAAAAGTGGTAGTTCTTGCAAAAACGACCAAGAATGGCATCACTTTGCTAATAAAAATAAAATTTTGTTCTTTTGGGCTAATTTTGCAAAAATGGGAAGTTGGACCCGATGAGGATTGCCTACATTTTCCACGCCCTGTGAGAATCAAACTGGCATAATTCGCGCCAATAAAACAAAACCAACTATTTTTGAAAACAAAACTATTTCCTTCTCTTTTTTTTTCATTATTCTCAAAAATTTGGCAGAGTTTCAGTACCATTTGGACATTGGGGTTTTTATTTCAAAATAGGTGATTACCTCTCTTAACCCTCACACTACTATTTTCTTTTTCAAACTCTTCCCTTTTATTTAAAAGTCGATCAGCATGCAAATCCAAAGCAGATAAATGCACGAGTAGGATGCATCAGGATGGTCTGTTATTTTGGGTACACCTGTCCTAGACGGACCCAACCCCTGTGTTGAGTCCCCTAAGTCAAATGCATATGATGAAGATAAGCATTCCTACTAGGGATACGGCATGAGGCTGAGTTATTCTAGGTTTAAAAACTAGGTTTATTTGTTCTAGACTTGGCTTACCCGAGCGGAAAACTCGAGCTGAGGGGTCTGCGTACCGGTTACCAAAAGATCCTCCGGCTTTGCAACTTGTCCAAGACTCGTCCTATTTGGGATACGACACTACCATAAAGAAGTCACGACCAGCATGCACTCCTCATGAGGGAGAAGAGAGGGTTTCGTAACAGTTTATATATACAATTCAGATAATATCAAAGCGGTAAAAAGCAACATTTTGCACATTAGTCACAAACATGTAATAAAATCAGATAATAAATAAAGCCAAATACAACAATTATTCCAAGCTCGAATTCTCGAACCCGGAAACTCTGAACCAAAGTTCCGGGTTCTTTTCCCCAGCAGAGTTGCCAGAGCTATCACACCTCCTTTCACTTACAACCCCGAAAGGAGTATAATAAAGGGAGTTTTTCAATTAAAGGACAATCGAAATGGGATTATGTTATTAAAAGATTCAGAGTCTCCAGTTGGGATATTTATGGTGTCCCAAGTCATCGGTTCAAATCCCGAATCGAGGAAAAGATTGACTCTGTTTAACAGTTCGCGAACCAAAAATTCGGGTAAGGAATTCTGTTAACCCGGGAGAAGGGGTTAGGCATTCCCGAGTTCCGTGGTTCTAGAACAGTCGCTCAACTACTATATGTCGCATAATTATTTGATTTTAGAACATGTTCAAACCTATGTGCATTTTAACTTTTAACCGCTTTATTTAATTATTTTTAAGAAAAACTGCAACGTCATTTAAAATATGTCTTGAACCACGTCACATAAATGCATCCACAGTTTGGAACATATTTTATCTAACATTGAGATTTGTAGGGTCACATAAATGCGCATCCGAGTTTAGGAAGGTAAATTATTAAAATAACGCGCCTAAAGCAACTATGCATTTTTAACATTGCGAGGGCCATGCAAATTTGCTAAATGGCATGCCTCGAATTCTAAGGATTTAAAAAAAATAATTGAATGAGGGCCATGCATTTGAGATTTTATTTGGTGCGGCACACCTCAATTACGATTTTAAAAGGTATTAAGGGGCTCGATTAACTGACTAAAGGAAATAAGAAAATCTTGACTCAACTTCGAGAAACCAGATTTAACAAATGTAGGGATAGAGCATTGGTCCAGTTATTCGAAAGAGTTTAGGACAACCGGCCTTTAGCAGAAAAACAAAAACTCGTATGGCCTCAGGCTATCATTTCTTTCAGCTCTCAGATGATCTCAAGGTTTTGGGCTCAGCCTGAGCCCAAATCTAACAAAGGAACAAACATTAAGTATGAACCATAATGACCGCAGCTCGAATCCTTATGAAGCCCAGATTTATTCCAACAAAAGAATTAGGTTCCAAATTATTAGGCTAGTTCAAAATGTAAATCCACTGATACTAAACGGGGAACGTTGAAATTGACTTAGCAGGATAAACTTTTGATTTTTAAAAGACCAAACACCAACTATCTACCTAGTTTTCCAATTCAATTACTTCAACATGAAATGACCAAATAAACATCTTGACTCAAAATTTCCAGATCAAGTAATCATTTAATCATTACGCTTGAAATCAGTTTCCAACTAGCTTCAACATGAATTTGAACCTTGACCTCAAAGTGGACATGCTTACAAACAAAGTTTGGGTGCATACATACAAGCCCATATTTAACCTTTCAATGAATTCAAATATCATCAAGGTAAAAACAGTATTAGATCTTCAGCATAGACCAAACCAAAGTGTACGACCCAAAGCAAAAAAATAGTCTCAGTTACAAAGCCATAAAATAGGACGAAATTGCTAGAGTCTGTAGTTCATTTATTACTACAAACGCAGGTTTACTACGATGGATGACTCTCACATAAGGATTCAAAACATACAGATGATGAAAAAAAGCCTAACTAGCATTCATGTTCAAAGTCTATTTATAGAGTATTGAGGCAGTAAGAAAATCATAGGAAATCAAATTTAAATGCTGCTTCATTTCAACAAAAATTCACTTGAATGACATGTCCAACAGACAATCGTTACTCATAGGCTAGAGAACACCTGGAAATTAAGAAAATGAGAAGAAGTGAAAAATTAGCAGCAGCAGGTCAATGGTAACAACAATGCAACATTAAAACACTAGCAAACCCCGGCAAAACCAGTTTTTTCATACCATTTTAAATCAAGTCTGATTTCACAAACACCCTTCAGCTTCTAAAATTCAAAGAACCCCAATGTAACAGTGTTCTTCAGTGTTCTCTTGATATTTTCTTCTAGTTTTCAGGCCTTTTTAAGTTTTTATGTTTTTTGGAGCTGTTTTTTATTTCTCTCAGAATTCTATCCTTGATCCATCAATTCAGCCTCAAGTAACAATGTCTTTATAGGCAAGTTACTAGGGCAGCAAATATACGCTATGTTTTACATTTTAGACCTTTCTTAGTTTTCCTTTTTGATACTTAGTCCCTAAATTATTAATTTGTTGGCCAAACCAGCATATTCTACAGTTTCTAGGAAGCTTCTTAAGGCTGTTACTGTAAGATTCCTCAATTGAATTACCCAATTTAACCCTTGGTTACCCTATTTTTACCCTCTGGACCTTAGACAGATTATGGGTCAAGTTGACTATAACGACCCGACTGGTTGTTTTATATTTTAGAAACCCGTTCCCTAAAATAAAACTTCTCGCACTTGCCTTAACTAATTTATGACTTGCGGGGACGGGTGGTTCGGAAGTTGGAAGATTTTTGAGTAAGAATAAGTCCAATTGCTTCTTTAACTTTCTCTAAAAAGGCCATGTTTGACTTCGGTCAACTTTCTTGGGAAACGGACCCGAATTCATAATTTGACTATCCCAGAGGGTCCGTAGGAAAATATGGGACCTGGGCATATACCCAGAATCGAATTCCAAGGTCCCTAGCCCGAGTAATAAAATTTTCTGTGAAATTGTTAAATTGAAGTTTTAAAGATTAAAATAAACTAAGAAATCATTATTTTCCTAGGTACCGGGCTCGGATTTTGATTTTGAAACTTGGTACAAGTTCAAAATATCAGATAAGACCTACCCGTTAAATTTGGTGTCAATCCTAGTAGTTTAAGGGCGTTTTGACCCGTTGGAAAAAAATTACGAACTTGAAGTTCAATGATTTGGTTCAATTGGTTTTGGCGTTCGATTCCTCGATTTAGCATTGTTTTAGTGTTTAGAGGGTTCGAGTAGGTCTGCCTCGTGATTTCAAACTTGTTGGTATGTTCGGGTGGGGCACGGAAGCCCCGAGCGTCAAACGAGCGAGGCTCGAGTGAAGTTGAAACTTGAAAAAGGGCTGAAGGTTGTTGCTTCTGTCATAACCGCATCTGCGGTTCATGGACCGCAGAAGCGGGACCGCAGATGCTACCAATAATTCATAGAAGCGGAAAAAGGGGCCGGACCAGGTAAACCGCAGAGCGGTTTCGCTTAAGTGGAAGTCAGACCGCAAAAGCGGTCGAGCCCAATTGGCCCAGGACCGCAAAAGCGGCCCAGAAACAGCGTAAGCGCTTCCGCCTATGCGGCCCCTAGACCACAGAAGCATTCTAGCCCCCAATTCCTAAAGCCGCAGAAGCGGCCAATTTCCGCGGAAGTGGGATACGCAGAAGCGAAAATATCTCCGCAGATGCGAAAATAGTTGGGGGCAGAAGGGTTCATTTAATACGAACTCAAACTCATTTCTCTCATCTTTCACACTTCACTTAGGCGATTTGGGTTCTTCCAAGAGAGGGTTTCCACATAGCTTGGTAAGGTAAGTAATTTCCCTTCATCCTTAGCTTAAATACATGTATATTAGGTAGATTGAACACTAAAAATTTAGTAAATATCAAGGGTTAGAGCTAGACCTATGGTTTTAATAAAACTAAGATTTAATCATGTAATTTGCCATGTAATGAACTAGAAATCATATATATTGATCCTTAGGTGATAGAGAACAATTTCTTTCAAAAAATCTTAGAATTCGGGCACCTGGGCCCGGGGTCGGAATTTAGGAAACTTGTGGGAAAGGTTGGGAAATCACTTAAATAGTTAGAATTCAACCATGTAGGCCTTTATTGACTAGTTTTTACTCTATTTATAATTAGTTTGTGCTCGTTCAGCTTCGAATTGAGGGTTTGGGCTTGCTCTTGATATTGGAAGTGCGATTCAGAGCGAGGTTAGTCTCCTTTCTAACCTTTCAAGAGGGAATTGTCCCCATAGGATTATAAACGAGTAATTGTTGTTAAATGCGGGGGCTACGTACGCACTAGGTGACGAGAATCCGTGCATAGCTACTATAATGATAATTCTTTGGGTAGTTTTAGGACCCACATCATGTATAATTGGGGAATATTTCTTATTTTAATTTACCAATATGATCATTTATGATTTGCTAAAGACTTGAGGAAATTAAAATGAACATATGAGCTTGTTGAGCCTTGGTAGGAGTTTCCTTGTATATAATTGAGCCTTTATGTGCATTCTTGATATTTTTCTTGATGATTATGGATCGGGCCGATCGCCTCGGTGAGAATAGATGCATCTATGGTTTGGGCCGCTCGACCCTCGGCAGTGCACAATTTATTTTCTGTTGGAGCGGGTCGTCGACCTCGGCAAGATTGCGCATGATTTATATGCTTACATTTAGACATGACATGATCACTATTTTAATATGAAAAAGGGAAAAATGGTAATTGAATTATGGTCAAGAACATGAATATGATTTTTCTTTTAAACTTGTATTATTGGAGATCCTTATGTTGGATGTCTCACATTATTATTATATTATCTTGACCTTAGTAAGTATCAAGTCGACCTCTCGTCTCTACTTCTTCGAGATTAAACAGGATACTTACTGGGTATATGTTGTTTATGTACTCATGTTACGCTTCTGTACTTAAATGTACAGGATCTGAGTCAGGTGGATCTAGGCATCATACTGGTGCGTATCAGTGAGCACATCTTGGACTTCTACAGTGAGTTGCTTCTCTTTCATGCCGATCCGCAGTCGAAGAAGTCTTTCTCTCTATTTTCATTTCTGTCTATCCTGATTCAGACCGTAGGATAGTATGGTATTCTTTTGTGTATATCCTACTAGTTGCTCGTAGCTTGTGACACAAGGTTCTGGCACACACAGTAGTAGACATTTATTTTTGGGTTGTATTGTCATCTTGACGCATTATGATCTTTACCAGTCTTTCCTTTATTTTGCAAATTTATTATAATTGTCTTAGTTTAAGGCAAAAATAATAATTTAATCACAAATTATGCATTTGGCTGGCCTGACAATGGTGTCGGGCGCCATCATGACCTATTATGGAAAATGGATCGTGACAACATGTTATCAGAGCACTAGGTTGACGTAGGTCTCATAAGTTATGGGCAAACCTGATAGAGTCTTGTAGATTGGTACGGAGACGTTTGTATTTATCTTCGAGAGGCTATAGGGTACTAGGAAAAACTACTCTTTATTCATTTCTATCGTGCAGTGGTCAGTGTGCTAAATTTCCCTCTTCTATTCTCTCACATATGGTGAGGACTCATACCGCCGACGTTCCGGACCCGGGAGGAGCTACTCCCTCCATTGCTAGAGGCCGAGGTAGAGGCCGAGGGAGGGCACTGGCCCGTGGTAGGGGACGCGGGTGACCTAGATCTATTCCAGATGCACCACCAGTAGATCCTACGGGGATCCCATTATTGAGGAGCAGGGCGAGGCACCCGCAGCTGTGCCTACTCCGGTGGATTTCATGACTGCACCGAGATTTCAGGAGGTCACAGGCCGTATGCTTTTGTTCATGGATACTATGAATCAGGATGTCTTATTTCCAGTAGATCCAGCTACCTCACAGGCAGGCGGGGGAGCACAGACCCCTACCGCACAAGCTCCAGGTCATACACCCGCAATTTATCATACTCCGGGTGCACTACCCGCGGAGGGGGTTCAGCCAGTTACTGCAGCAGCACCCCAGCCCAGGCCAGCCGTGGATGGCGATCCACAGAAGATATTAGACAGATGTACCAGGTTGCACCCTCCAGTCTTCGGGGGTAAGCGTTATGAGGATGCCAAGGATTTCATTGACAAGTGCAGGGATAGACTGCACAACATGAGGATATCGGAGTCGTATGGAGTCGACTTCACTACTTTCCAGCTGGAAGGCAGGGCCCGTAGCAAAAATCCAAACCCTAACTTCTTCAATTTATACCCAAATTCAGAGGATTAATGGAAGATTCTTTGATGAAATGACGTATTAAGACCACGAGACTTACCTCCAATCACTTCCCGATGAAATCCCCTTCAAATTCTATCACTTAGCTCTCAAAGTAGTGTAAAAATGGAGGAAATAATGAGATAAGTCGCGGATGAAATGATGTTAAAACCCCTTCTGTCGCCCAGTATTTCTTCTATGCGATCGCAGCCCTAGGCGGTCTATGAGATCGCACAATATCCCTACGCGATCGCATTGCTTCAGGATCTACAAACATGCGATCGCATTGAACAAAATTTCCAAGCCCCCAAAACGGTCTATGCGATCGCACAATATCCCTACGCGATCGCATTGCTTCAGGATTTACAAACATGCGATCGCACAGATGCTTACCGCGATCGCAGACCACAAACAACCAGGCCTCTCCAACTCTTCTATGTGATCGCAACTGCTACCCTGCGATCGCATAAAACAAATGTCTGCAACAAATACCAGCAGAAATCCGGTCTCCTAACATGCCAAAAATGATCCGTTTGACCCCCGGAATCACCCCCGAGGCCCCCGGGACCTCAACCAAAACCACCAACCTACTCCAAAACACGATACGAACTTGTTCCAATCATAATAACACATTATTAAACACAAAAATCATCAAATCAAGGCAGATTCAAGCCTAAGTTTCAACTAAAACTTCTGAAACCTATACTTCATCAAAAACCCAACCAAACGACGTCCGAATGACCTGAAAATTTGCAGACATATCCAAAATCACCCAACAAAGCTACTGCAACTCTCGGAATTCCATTCCAACCCTCGAATCAAAATCTCACCTATCGACCGGAATTCGCCAAAATTC
>MU687397.1:54963-89698 GCA_026770625.1 Nicotiana glauca
TGACTTTTCCAATCTATTCCTTCATTAAAGAGACTAGTCATCCCATTTCCTACCAAACTCGATCCGAATTGGCTCAAATTCACCATGTACATATATTGAAACATGAACAAGCATATAACGGAGAAAATGGGGCGGTAACTCACGTGACGACGAATCGGGTCGTCACAGTACCGGGAGCACTAAAGTCTGCTCGGCCTTGTCGCTTGCCCAGCCTCTCTCTATTTGGTATAATTTCTACAGAAAGAGCGGGCTACGCGAACGTATGCACCATTTTCAGAAAACTCAGACGGGTGGCGCAAGAAGACATTTAAATACAGTTCAAGTAATATCAAAGCGGTAAATGACAATTAGCACATTAAGTCCACAAAATATAGTAGTGTCAACAATAAAGCCAAATAAAATCACATTAACATGCTCGAATTCTTGAACTCTGAACCGGAAGTTCTGGGTTCTTGTCCCTAGCAGAGTCATCATCGTTGTCACACCTCCTCTTTACACCCCCGAGAGGGTATAATAAAGGGAGTTATTTCCAACTTGAAATGACAATCGAAACAGAATTTATTTTATTAAAAATCTGAGTCGCCACTTGGAATAAATTATGGTGTCCCAAGTCACCGTTTTATTTTAAATCCCAAATCGAGGAAATTTTGACTTTTCTTTTTTGAAGTTTGCGGACCAGAAATCCGGGTAAGGAATTCTGTTGATCGAGGGGAAAGTGTAAGGCATCCCTCGTGTCCCGTGGTTCTAGCACGATTACTTTATTGACTCTAATGTAAAGCTTAAATCAAATTTTAGCTATTCTTTTATTTTATTGATTATGGATTATTTATTACCGCTTAATTAATTATTATATTTTTATTAATTGTGTTCACCAAGATGCAGAACGCCCACTAGGTACTTCTTTGAAATTTAATGTTAAACCAAGGCACAGAATACACATGATTATAACATAATTATTTTAAAATTAAAGACATCGAGACACGGGAATGCGCACATGACCCTTTTTTTTTTTACTTAAGCATATCAATCGAAGGTTCGGGTATGAACACGTGGGATAATATTTAAAGTGCGTCTAAAACTTACTAGCATATTTTGGAGTTACTTTGACATCTATTAATTTACAAGAGATAGGGTAACTTATTCATGTTCATTTTTCTTCAAGCCATGGCAAAATTAATTAGCCCATATATATGTCGGAGGGATTAAGTACAATTACAGTCTGACACCCACCATATACCAACATAATCTCATATACTTTACTAGTAACCAATATATTAAACTATATTAAAATTAGGGGTGTACAAAGGAAACCGACAAACCGCACCAACCCGATAATCTGAGTCAAACCGAAAAAAAAAACCCGACTATGGGTTGGTTTGATTTGGTTTGGTGTTGGAAAAAAAATCCGACCATAATTGGTTTGGTTTGGTTTTAACTAAAGAAAGTCAAACCGAAACCAACCCCTTATTGTGATGTAATTTATAAATATTTCAAGATTTCATAATTTTATTTTTTGAGGTATTATTTCAAGGTTAGACTTAGAACTTTTGAATGTTCCAATAAGTTTTATAGCCATTAACATTAGTACATTAAATAGTGCTAACAAAAACCCAAACCAAAATCAAATCAATATTAATGCTAACAAAAGACATTTAATTCAATATTACGAACGAGAATGTATTGAATATCTATGTTTTGTTTTGCAATAATTTAGATAAAAATGCATAACCTATTTTTATTTTTTCTTTAGCATTTAGTCATGTATTTAATACTCCCTTATTTTAGCATGATTTAGTAATCTTAGATTATGTTTATTTTTATTATGGCTTTTTAATTAGCAATATTTATATTACATAATTTTATTGTCTTTATTGTTGAATATTTTAGGATAATGCCATGAAATATCATATTTTGTATTATTTTCTTGGAAAATACTTTATATAGTTGTATCTTACTAGGACTAAAGAAATATTTTGAGCATAATTTATATGTTTTGTTCTACGAAAATTTTACGGGAAAAAAACCCGAATAACCCGAAAACCCGAGAAAACCCGAGAAAAACCGATAGTGAAAAACCCGAATTTTATTGGTTTGGTTTGGTCTTTAGATTTAATAATCCGACACAATTGGTTTGGTTTGATAATTATAAAATCCGAACCAACCCGACCTATATACACCCCTAATTAAAATATATTGCATGAATAAAATAGACATTAACAGGACAAGTTAATCACAGAAAGATGGGAGATTAAAATGAAACTAAGGTACGATGAAATGGATAACCCAATAATTCATTGAATAAATTCATTTCTAGCTTAATTTCCATTAATTACCTCTAGGAGACATGTTTAGTACTAAAAGGAATAATTCATGCAGTAAACAAGAAGAGCAGAAATATTAATACAAGTTAATTAATGAGGTTAATCATATGAACTTTCAAAAAAAAAAAGAAAAAAAAATGAAGCAATCTTGAAACATATTCGAGAGAAGACAAATCAAACTAAGCATACTCAGATGCAAACTCAAATATAGCGGACTAAAAAAATTAAATCAAAACAAAAGTGACCCAAAACATTGATGAGACAATAAAATTGAAAGAAAAATGAACCTTGGTATAGATGATTGTAACTAAATTTTTAACCCAGTTTCATGAGCTTTACATAACGAATCAAGCACGTGTTTGAAAACTTCAATGGACAGAGACTATAAAATTTGTTACCTCAACGAAGTAAACTTCTTCAATATTGATAAGGCAAGACTTGTACAGGAGTATCTTCCAATTAGCAAGAGTTAAATTTATCGTAAGAATCGGACCAGAAACTTCGTCGCAAAACTTGAACAACAACCACAATTATTAAACAGAACCGAAAACAACTCGAATCAGTTTGACTACACCTTATCGAGAGGAGGACTGAGGTGGTTTATGGAGATGGAGAATCGCTTTTAATAACTGAAAACAATGGTAAAAAAAAAAAGAATGGAGGAGATGCTTAAAAATGGAGCAAAGTGGCGTTAATGGCATCAAAGAAATGTTTGTTTAGCAGCATCCCTTCTTTCTCTTTTTCTCTAAATGTCGTTGTTTCCTCCTCCTTTTCTCTTAAGAGTGTCCTCATATATATAGATATGTGGAGGGAGTTAGAGTTGGAGTTGGAGTGGGAGAATGGGGTTGAGAAGATCATGGTGAGTAGTTAGGATAATTATTTTTTGAATCTTTCAAGATTTATCCCATTTTTTGTTATATTATTTATTTTTCATTTTATTTATTTATTTATTTATTTTTCTTTGCTTTTCGTTAATTTGTTGAGTTACTTTTCTTATTATTTTTTTGTTTAATAACTTTTACTTATTTTTTATTAATGAAGAAATTAGAAAGTAAAATGCGTAGTTAAAAATATTAGTTAGCTACCTTATACTTAAATATTATATACATAAGAAAATTAAATATGTTCATTATAGTTTAAATTATACTAAAAAAATACTAAAGCTAACTGATTTATTATAATTCTAATTAAAAGAAACCATATATATATATATAAGAAAATTCATACTCTAAGAATGTTATTATTTTTGTAGTTTTCTTTTATTAAGATTAGACCTTAAAGAAATATTTATACTAAAACAGTATAGAATTTGGGTGTGGTCAAAAATTAGTTGTTCACAACTATCCTTATGTTGCGTTGTCTTATTACATGTCACAGTCGTAGGTTCATCAAGATAAGTAATAATAACACCGTAGAGAAATTTAAACGATAATAATGAATACTAAAATAGCAATACATTAAATAAATCTTGAAAACATTAAAACAAGTACGACTCGATGACTTGAGCAATTATTTCAAAACAAAATACGTTCAAAAAAATACTGAAAATGTCTTAAATGCTCAAAATTGCTTTAAAATAGATTGTGCTAATTGCCAGGCTACCCAGGAACTCGACAGGCCCAGGACGGTGCAGTGGTCCAGTTCTTGAGAACATCCCCTTTTCCCACGGTCTGAATAGTAAGGTCTTCCCCCTTCTCCTCCTCAACTATTACAGTGCAATCCATGTCTTCATCATCCAGGAATAGGTTCCTTAGGCCAGCTAAAGCTTCATCTTCTTCGGATCCCCATATCACTTTAGTTTGTTGAAATGTCTGGTGTAAATGCGGTATTGGTTGCTCAAGAGGGTAATAAGGACCACGACATGGCGGCGACCAATCATTGTACTCCTTCCAGGTGTACTGATATCCAAGTCCAAGTCGTACCATGACGCTTTAACTATACCGGCTTGGTAATCTCTTGGAGGTTCGTGCCGAGACATGCACTTTTTGGGTTCATGCCCTATCCATAACAATATTCTTTGAAACTTGTTACTCCACTATTTGTCTTTCTCAATTGCATTGACGCACTTGATGTGATGGTATGTTTCTCCACCCAACTTCCTTCTATTCTTGATGACCGGAATAGTCTGATGGGTAAAAATGGGATTACTTTCGTCCCCGTGGATGATTACTTCCTGATAATTCTATTCAAACTTACGGCCAGGTGTAGAATGGAGGCTACATCCCCAGCAACATGTATCCAAGGTCGTCCCAATAGCAGATTATATATGGCAGATATGTCCAATACTTGAAATTCAATGTCAAACCAAGTCGGACCCATCTGCAACCTCACTTGAAATTTAACGTCAAACCAAGTCGGATCCATCTGCAAACAGAGGTTGGTCTCCCTAATCGTGGCCCTCTTGGGACCCATCGAATGCTTTCACATTCATAGTTCCTGCTCGTATCTCATGTAATCCTTTACTCGACCTCTTCAAAGTGGTCAGCGAACATATGTTGAGATTTGAACCCCCATCTATCAGGACCCTTGCAATGAATTTGTCCTCAAATTGCACTGTGTTATGTAGTACCCTTTTGTGAGTCAGTCCTTCCAGTGATAGGTTGTCTTCGTGAAAAGTGATCTTGTGTCTTTCCAATACTTGTCCTACCATGTTGGCTATTTTTCCACTAGTGATGTTATTGGGTACATAGGCTTCATTCAACACTTTTATCAATGCATTCCTATGCGCTTCTGAGTTCTGCAGTAGTGATAGAATGGATATCCAAGCAAGGGTTTTGTTCAGATGATCAACCACAAAATATTCTCTCGCCTGCACTTTTCTCCAAAGATAGTTTGGGCATCTCGATGATGTGTGACTTAGAAGTGGCTTCTTTTCTTGTTCCTCCCACATGTTGGTGTATATACACTACCAGTTCTGGTCATGCCTTGCGCTGCACTTGTTTCCTCCAATTTTGTTTTTCCTTTCCTTTTTGATTCTGCAGTATAGTCTTATGTTATAGCATTGGACTTAAAGGACGGTGCAGGTGCTACCGTAACGATGACGGGTGTGGTCACTTCCACCTCAAACAGGGTTGGCGTGGCTGAGGGCATTGTTACTTCAACCTCAAACGGACTCAGTGTGGATACATCAACCTCAATCGGTGACTGAATCTTCACCACAATAGGTGTGAGTATGACTGGAGGTATTTTAGGTTCATCCCTTTCACGAATGAGTCCAATTGATCCTTTCGGATCCTATTTTTCTTCGTCTTCTATCACATTCACCCCTTCACCCCTGTGATCAGGGAGGGGATTGTTGCAAACATTAGGTGCAGCCTCTTTTACTTGTATAACCTTGGTGTCAATCAATGTCTAGATCTTATCCTTCAAAGTGCGACATTCATCAATGGCATGACCCTTTATGCCCGAGTGGTAGGCACATATCTTGTTTGGATTCACCCACTAAGAGGAGTTTTCCATGGCAATGGCGGGAATGGGAGTGACATAACCGGCAGCCTTTAGTCTCTTATACAATTGGTCGATGGGTTTAGAAATTGTGGTGTATTGTCTGGACGGTCTGCGATCAAAATTTGGTATGGGTTTTTGGTAATTTTGGCGGGCTGGTGGGGAGTGGTAGTATACTGGCTGGGTGTTTTAAGTATGGTAAGTGGCAGTGTGTTATTGGTATCTGGGAGGTGAAGGTTGATATGTGGGTGGTGGTGTTTGGTACGTGAGAGGAGACTTCGGACCTCGGGCCACCATCAATGCCCCTACTTCCTTCGTTTTAGAAATACCGCCCGACTACAAGGCTTTGTTTGTAGCCTAGAGTACCTCAAAATTTGTCACTATTCCGCTATTAATCCCCTCTGCTATTTTTTCTCCTAACATGATGATGTCAGAAAATTTATGGTCCTCAATAACCATCAGTCTCTCATAATAATGCGGATCCTGAGCTCGGACAAAGAACTCATTCATCTGTTCTCCATCCAGTGTTGGCCTTACTTTCATAGCTTCAGACCTCCACCGAGTAGCATACTCGTGGAAAGTTTCCATTGGCTTCTTCTTAATATTCAGAATATAAAAGATGTCTGGCGCATTTTCTGTATTGAACCTGAACCGATACATAAAGCCTGACACCATGCTTACCCAGTTAACCCGTTTCTTTGAGTTTTGACTGATGTACCATGACAGGGCATCTCCAATGAGGCTCCTCATTAACAGCTTCATGCGGATTCTTTCATCTTTACCAACCCCTACGAGATTGTCACAATATGTTCTCAAATGTACCTTTGGATAACCTCTCCTGTCAAACATTTCGAATTTAGGAGGTTTGTAGCCCTCCGGTAATTCTACATCTGGCTGAATACACAAATCCTCATAATTCATACCCTCAATGCCTTTGCTACCTTCGACGCTTTGAACTATGCTAGTAAGCTTCTTGAGTTCTTACTCCATGTTCTTGATGAGCGGGTCCTTCTCAGCGGATTCATATATGTATAAGGTTTGTTGTGTAGTATGGGGTAAGGTTTACATTTATATGGGATTGCTTCGATGGACTCCAGGAATCTGGGCATAGTAATGGTCGTTAGTTAAGTTTTGGGGATCAATAGTAGGTTGTGGTGCGTTTTAAGGAGGTGATAGGTGGTGGTTTATGGGTATTGAGTTGGGTGGTGATGATGTTGTGGAGAGGTAGGTACTGGTGGAGGATTAGGATTTTGAGGAGGTGTGGCATACTGATGAGCTGTGGGACGATTTTGTTGACTTTTTGTGTTTTGGGAAGGTGTTGGGTTTTGGACGTTTTGTTAGTTGAAGTCGGGGACGTTCAGGGAAAGGAAAAGGTTTGCCAAGTCCTGAACCTACTCAAGTTCCCCTTGTAGCTCCAGTATTTTTTGTTCCAACTGTAAGACCAGATTATTCTATGTCGGAGTACTCCGACCATCCGAAGTCTCGACATTCTCTGCATGCGTAGCATTTTCTTTCCTGATACCGCTCATATTATCCATTCTGGATTTTCCCTTGCTTTTAGGATCACTTGGAGAAGGAGGTAGAGGAGGACCTCTAGATCTCGTATGATATGTTAATGATGCCAGTAGGCACGAATCAACCTTAGAGGTGGGAATAAACAAAGAAAAGAAGAAAATAAAAAGGTAAACAAGTCAGTAAGGAGTATTAAAGCGATATTTGCGGTATTTAAACACATATTGCAGAATTATAACTTCATATCCTGGTTTGGGGACCTTATTGTGCCCGAGGTAGGCCTAAGAGACATATAGATTTGGAGAAAATCGATGCCAATAACTATGTCATTTCATTAATATGATAAATGAACCAACTCTACTAAACGACAATAATTATAAAAAGTCACTACTGGCATTTGCCTTATTACAACCAAAGTCTAAAACGAGTCTAGAAAGCACAAAAAAACATTATTCTTAATCTATTTGGTTTTAGAGGGACCTTCTCCATGCTTGGCCTTCTTTTCTCCATCGATCAGATTCCCCAAGTCGCGCATGTCCAGCAGTAGATACGCCCTTGCTAGATGCCCTCCTTCGCTGCCCTCTGCATTCTGACAGTCTGAGATCCTCTTCCTCATCTTTCCCTCAAGCTTCATCAACCCCTGCTCAAAATATTCCAACCTCTCTGTTGATTTAGTAGTGATTTCTTTCCATTCACTGATTGCTTCCATATCCACTTTATGTTGTTCCAAATGCCTGGATTCATACTCAAAAACCCTTTTGCGCAACATCCTATATTTGACTTGTGCTTTAGCAACATCATCTATAACCATATTCTTCAGATTAATCCCCGGATTGACATCCCCTTCTATATCATCTACCAACCATGATGGGTAGAAGTACACATGGTCGACATGATACTGATTTGGCTCAATGGTATCTTACTCCATAATGATCTTTTGATGCAACATGTGTTGTGCCTCAAACTTGAATGGAATGGCGTTCCCCTCAAAATTTGCTTTGTACTTAACCATTTTGGAAACTCGTGGTATAACCTGTTTTCTCCTAGTTCTCCTTATAACCATGATAGGAGCATAAGGATATATCCCCCTCAATCGATTAGCACTAGATGAGGAGTATCTCTTGACCTGATGATGAATTCACTACTAGGGAACCACTCGAACATCCAATGTACCTTGTCATTAGTCAAATTGCTAAAGAAATGTACCCAGCTCACAACATTTTCTAGTTGCGCAAACCTATTTGGGCTAAAATTCATTCTCTTCGGATGGTGACAGGCTATGGGGTTGTTCCATGTTCGTTGCGGAAGTTCTTGACAGTATTCTCCTCTCCAAAGGTGTTCCAACAACCATACTTACAGCAATAGATTGCAACCCTAGAAATGCCTATACCCCTTTTTGCAATGGTCTAGAGCTCGGTACATCTCAACCAAAATCATATGGACAATAGTATAAGGTTTCCCCACAATCCCCTCCATTAAGGTCTTAGTGACCATAACTAGGCGAGTGTGGATCCTTTCTCCCTGTACTGAAAATACCAGCATCCCCAGAAAATAGACAATGAATACAAAAACTCTGCGGTGAGTCCAACCCAAAGAATTCATGGCGAACTCATCATGATAAAGGTGATATGACTTGCTATGCCCATAACTCTCATAAAGGAAATCGAATGGTATGTAAGACTTCTTTAGACAGACTAACTCATCATTTTTCCTGAAATCCATCATTTTCAAGAAACCTTGAGAAGTGCAATTTTTCGGTACCAACAAACCAGGGCTATCCTATGGGATCCTAGCAAAGCCTCCCATTTCTTCTAAATGGGGAGTCATTTCTATGTCATCAAAACGGAAGACAGCTCTCTTCTCATCCCAAAATATGGTGGCAGCCTTAATTAATGCATTGTTTGGCTGAATGTCTAACAAGGAGGGTAAATTTTTAAGGACTCTTTTCACATGATTTTTGTCACTTGGTGAGATATTCTCCCACCAATCTAGCAGCAAAGATGGGATATTTTGAACCATACCGAACCTGGGGACTTCGTTCCTCATTTCTACAAAATAGATAAAGTTAGCCCTTTCCCCTTTTGGATTTGGCTATTTACACGTTAATGATCAACATATTGGCATGTTTTCTCCAAATAATGCACAGATCGTAATTGTGTCCATTAGGATTATGGAAATCCCAGTGGACTTTGGACAAGGCTTGCCTTAGCGAGTTATTACGCGGACAGCGTTCTAACCCATACTAGGTTTGGACATGATGCATGCACAGTTAATATTAGAGTGGGGGTTTTAGAAGAGTCTAGACCGATACCCTCAAGCGGACAACTTGAAAGAGAAAGGCACAGAACCGTCGACTGCACCGTTGATCGACAAGTTTTACCGCAAATAAGCCTTTTCAAATTTAAAGGGTGATTTCGGAAGAGCGCGGACACTCATCAAGAACTGCTATGGTATTAATTACACATGAGTGAAATATGATGTGGAGCATGCAGTTAGGCAAAGATAAAACAACACTTTGTCAAATATTTTGCATGATGAAAATAGTAAATGCAGTATTAAATGAAACGTAAAGACATAAAAGAAAGGAAACATGCATGTTATGACTAATTAAGCAGCGATTTGCATATTAATGTGAATTCAATTAAAGGGAAAATGGGGGAAAAGGGTGTACAGACAGTAATAAAAGGTAAACGGGAGTGGGATTCATGTTATGGTAAAAATAATAAAAGACACATTTATCATAGAAGACTAATTCATATAGACCAAGTTCACTTATGGTAAGAACCTAAAAATATCCCCAGCAGAGTAGTCATGTTATCGCGCCCCGTTTTCTCGCGAAAGCAAGCTTCGACATTGACAACTATTTTAAAGGAAGGGTTAAAAGATAAGAGTCACCACCTAATAATTTTTAAGGTGCGTTAGGGCACCTATTTGCGGATACTCTGTTTGACTAGTTTACATCACCAAAGATCAAGTAAGGGCTCAAACTACCTCGAAGAGAAGGTGTTAGGTACTCTTCGAGGTCCACAAATATGGGTCCCGGCCGAACTTGAATTATGTGAATTAGTCAAGCAAACAAAGACAAAGAAGCAAGGAGTTTGGGAAATTTATTATTAAAAAACTTTGAGTAAACACAAATAATTGATTTAAAGACAATATGGGGGGTCCTAAGTTTTTTAGCCTAAAAGATCACCCCGTGAAACATAAATAATACTTAGTAACTCCCTCGAGATGAGGTATTACTCGTATTATTCAGTGGGCCCAGACTATCATCTCCTACTCCCCAATTACTATCTTTAAGTTTTTACCTAAGCGCACTAGTTGATTTTAAATCATGCCTTATGTGTGCACTACTCGCCCCATGCCTATGGCCTAGGAGGCTTTGGACCTCTATTTTGGGTGGTTCTAGACTTTACCTAGGTTTCTAAAATGAAAAATCTAAGCAACATTTAAAACATGTAGGACTACACATAAGGGGCAATAAATGGCTCAAGTTAGCCTCCATGTGTAAACAACAAATGCACACTAACAGGTTTGTAATGAGGCAGTAGACGATTTCAAAATAGGGTCTTTAAATCCTATAGTCATGGCCTTTATGTGATTCTGAATTTTAAACGTACAGGAAGTGTTGTTGTCTTAACACGACAAATTTTCATATTACAAGGATTACAAATCCTATAGGCATGCTTTCTAATTTGTTTAAAAAATAAGGCAGCGAGATAGTTTGATAGTTCAATTACCGGCGTTTTATCAACATACTTTCTAGGCGAGCAATAGAGTCTTATAGGCAAAGATATCTAAGAATTGGCAATTGAAACTGATTTTATATCCTTTCATTCATGTAAGCATGCTTTCTAGGTGAACAATAACAGTAATAGCAGCTAATTTGATTAAATTCCTATAGGCATGATATCTACGCGAATATTGTAAAGAGCAGGTGTTTATGACTCAATGTAATCCTATAGGCATGATATCTAACATGAATATTGTGAAGAGTATGTATTTATTACTCAGTGTAATGCTATAAGCATGCTATCTAACATGAGGCATGTTTATGACTCAATGTAATCCTATAGGCATGATATCTAACATGAATATTGTGAAGAGCATGTATTTATTACTCAGTGTAAGCCTATAGGAATGGTATCTAACATGAATATTGTGAAGAGCAGGTATTTATTACTCAGTGTAATCCTATAGGCATGGTATCTAACATGAATATTATGAAGAGCAGGTATTTATTACTTAGTGTAATCCTATAGGCATGGTATCTAACATGAGGCAATTTGAATAAATAATTACTGGGTTGCAGTATAGCAGGCAGTAAATAACGTGAGAGTGGAACATGTGCACAGGTGAGATTATTTTATGTCCTATAGGAATTTCATCTAACAAAATACATCGAAGCAGAGCATGTCGAACACATTAAACACTCGGATCCTATAGACAGGATTCCTACCCTTTCATGCAATCATTAGACCCATTTCCCCAATTTTACTAATATTCCAATTATTATTACAGAATTATTACATGCCCAGTAATGAAATAAATTACAAAGTGATAGAAATAATTATACTGGGCCTAAGACAGGCCCAAAGTATATCTAGCCTATCTAGGCCTTCAATTTTGTATCCATACATGTTTCACCACAGCCCAGATACCACAAGAAAACTTGAACCAAATACAGCAGCCATAGTTGATCAAATGATCCAACCATTTATGCAAGCTAATTGGCTTATTTAGTAGGCATAGACAGGGACAAAATTGAGTAATTAGGATAAGGTAGCTAAAGAACCTTAGGCCCTAGTGTGTCAGAGTTCACAAGGGTCTCAGAGTGGACCCCGAGCAGTGCTCACACTAGGAAGGTTAATAGGGAAGCTTTAGAGGGGCCTTGGCTTTCAGCTGGCCAAGAATTAGAGACTCGGAACATGAAACAACCAATGAAAATAGTAGTAGAGTAATAAGGTTTGGAAAAGCATTCACAAACACTACAAAATGATCACATAATGAACATGTCACATAAAGGGTGCATGAATTCATGAAAACAAATTGCTACTGCGAATTCTCACTTAGCACATTGGGGCAGGGTGACATATTGATAAGGACCAGGGAGCCTGAAGCTTATGGGATTACAAAGTTAATAGGCAAGGAGCATTACGCTAGTAAGACAAACAGTGGTTACTAATGCAACAAGTTTACAACCTAAAGGGTCAATTTATGCTAAACATGGGGATTAAACAGTATAACGTATACTAATGAGGCAAGCAGAATCACAATTTAGGCAAAACTAGTCTAAGATGTTCCACTTAATTGCTAAGGGTAAAGAACTGGGTTGGGCAAGAACACAATGAGTTACAAAGAATAGTTATAGGAGCACACTACACACATAGAGTGAAGGTTTTAACAGGCATACTAATAACATCAATTAGTCACTAGAAATTTAGAATCAGGCATGAAGCATGGATTATGCCATATAACCAATGCAAACACTCAAATTATCAATAATATTAGGCTAAACATGCTTCGAATTATCCAAATTGCCTAAGTTAGATACAAACACATTTTCAGGACCAAAGTTTAGGCGTAAAAAAATGCTGGAGATGTTCATGCTATAGGCAGAATTACACATGAAGAAAATCAAGTAATCGTATCAAGTCATGCAATTTCAGAGAACACAGATATGCTAATTGGAAAATAATGGAATAAACATTGTAAAGGTTGAGAACTATCCAGTTATTGCTCAAAAAACAAGAAAAAGAACATTAATCAGGACCAAGAATCTTAAATGCATAAAATTCCCAAGGGCTTCAAGAACCCAGGGCAGTTCTCTCACCCAAGGAAGGTTGGAAAATAGGAAATCCGGTGGCCTTGGTTTTCAACCGGCCAAGAACCAAACAGAATCAAAATAACAAGTGAACACAGTGTAAAAGCCTCAATATTTTCAGTGAAAATTAGCGATTAAAGTATTGTTAGAAGGGAATGGGGGGAGGGGTTTATATAATAGTAAGAATCAACGGTAACATAATGATTTAAGCAACAAACGAGGAAAATAATACACAAATAGGTCTAAAAATCAATTTAAGATATCTGTAAACCCTAGATCTTAGGGAAAGTAAATATCAACAGACTATAAACAAAAATTGGACTCGCAGTAGAAGAAGACGAATATAGACAAAATAACACTCAAAAATCAGAGATTTGAACCAATTTTAGTTCGATTTTTGAAGAGATCTGTAAACCCTAATTTTTAGGTAAATTAAATATCAACAGAATATAAACAAAATCGAACTCACAGTAGCATAGGATGAATATAGATGGAATAACACTCAAAAATCAGAGATTTGAATTAATTTGGTTCACTTTTAAATAGATCTGCTTGCCATGTTTAGGCAAGCACTATAGGAGAATAGCCAGTACCATAGAGGGGTCGAATATGATAAGAAATAGCAATCAAATCCCATATTCAGTGGGATTAGGAGAAGATTTAAGGGGTGGCGGTTTTAGGGTTCTTCAAAGAGGGATGGGAGGTTGAGAGGATGTGAGGGAGGCGGGTTATGGGATTATGGGCTAGGGTTTCTAGGTTTGGTAATTAAAAAGGAGTGATTAGATATGGGCCATTGATCCCAGAGATCAATGGCCACGATTAAAAGGGGGTTGGGTCGGGTTAATTTGAATGGGTTGCGATCGGGTTTTGGGTTAAAGGGGTTATTGGTTTGGGCTGGGTTATTGGGCTAGTGTATTGGTCTGAAAATGTTTAAAATTGGGGCTAGTTTTTAAATACCCAATATTTTATCAATAAATAATTTATAAAAATAATTAATAAATAACAATTGAATGTCTTCTTATCGGTTGGTATTCAGGAAAGCATGTCTCCTTATTGGTTGGTATTCCGGAAAGCATGTCACCACTCAATGGAATTAGAGCATAAGGCGATGTGGGCGTTGAAGAAATTGAACCTTGAGTGGGATGTAGCTGCCAATCTTCGGGTGGAGCAATTGAATTAACTTGATGAGTTCTAATTCCATGCTTACTCCAGTTTGTCCTTGTATAAGGACAAGATGAAGTAGCTACATGATAAGTATATCCGGAACAGAGAATTCAAAGAAGGTGACCTTTTTCTCTTATTCAACTCTCGGTTACGGATGTTTTCGTGAAAGTTAAAGTCAAAGTGGAGTGGTCCTTTTGAAGTGGTACATGTGACTTCTTTTGGTGCTCTAGATTTAAAAAAACAAGAATGGCAAGTTCTTTAGAGTCAATGAGCACCGAGCGAAGCACTACCTTGGTAAGGTTGATGATGGCCACGTTGTGGAATTGATCCATTTCAAATGAATAATGGTAACATGATCGTGTCGCGATGTTAAATTAGACGCTTCTTGGGAGGCAACCCATGTATTATATTCTCTCTTTTGATTTTCTTTTTATATTAGGCATTTTTTAGACTAACTAGCTATGAAGTGTATGCAGGAAATTGTGTGTTCAGTGCAGGACATTGAAAAGGAAAAAATTGGCCAAGTGGTGAAATTGTGCGAACCGCGCCAGAATTATGCAAACCGCACAAGCCCTTCGCGGCCGCACAATTCTGTGTGCAGTCGCACAGTTGGAATAAGAGAAATGCCAACCCTCTGGAGTTTGGCCTAACAAAATCCCTTAAGGATTCACAGCCGCAATCAAAATTTTGCGGATCACACAAATTGTGTGGTTGTCGCCATTTTTATGCGGATTGCGCCACTGATTCAACCCCAGAGTGGGAAAAAGGTAAATAGTGCGGACCACACCAAAATTGTTTGGCCGCACTAAGGTAAGTTGGTGGACCACCATGGTAAGAGTATAAATAGGACTTTTTGAGACTATTCACACTTTACACATTCTAACCTCTCAAGCTAGACTAAAGCACAATGCACTCGTTCTTGTTTTCAATCTCGTCTCATATTCATCAAGTGTCGATTTCTTACTATATTTCACTACTTGTATGTTGATTTCAATGAATTAATTTCATCTTTTTATTTTATTTTCTCTTTGTTTTATTTTTTTTCTATCTAGGGTTAGGTTCATGCCAAAAATGTCAAATTAATGCTTAATTCTTGCTTAGAAACATGTGGGTAATGTTTGAATGCATATTGTAGGCTGGGGTTAGTAGCTTTTATTGTTTAATTACAACAAATCATGCCTAATTAGTGAAAACCCTAGTATTAATCATACTACAGTGCCGCTCTAAGTTGAATTTTGCAGTCGCACACATTTTTGTGCGGTCCGTGCTAGGGTATGCGGCCGCATACAAAATTATACGGTCCATGATACCCTAGATTGAAGGCAATTATGGTTGCTAAGATTGTGTGACCGCACTCAATTTTGTGCAGTCCGCGGTTGGTTTTTGCGGCCACACTCAATTTTGTGTGATCCACACAGTTGAACTTTAGAGACCGAACAAAATAATTATATGTCCGCACTCAAAATTATGCGGTCCACGATGGGTGTTATACGGCCGCACTCAATTTTATACGGTTCGCAATTGGTGAACTTCAGAGAACTAGTAGTCTGAACCTGGGACCTCTGCCACCGCACTCAAAATTGTGCAGTTCGCGATGGCTGTTATTCGGATGCAGTCACTTTTGTGAGATCTGCACTGCCCTGTTCTGATAAGCAGCGTCTTTCTCTTCAACTGTAATTCAATAACTCATGTTGAACCCCAATTCTAACTGACTTTCACTACTTGTGTGTTGCATACAATGGTGTGTTCACGGGTCAAGGTGATACTTCCAAAGGGATGGCAGAACCCTCCTAAGGCCGGGGTCGAGGTAAACCCAACCTACCATTGTCAGTTCAAAAGATCAAAAACAAGAAAGCCACAGCCAATAGAGAACTTAATTCCTCAGACAACAGTGAATAGCTCCCATCCCGGGAGACTTCTGAGGGGGATTCTGTATAACCATAACCGGGGGCAAAACTACAACAATTCCCTAATATCCTCCATTTAGTCAATGAACGTACCTCCTCATTTAGTTCCTCTGTTGACTCAGAGGGAGGTAGTCAGGCATCTGAACCATCGTCCCCACCTACTATAACACCTGCCACAACAGCCACCCCAATCAATTTAGATGATGGTGATGAGATCTCGGATGATGGGGGAGTGGGTGATACAATTATAGGAGGCCTAGATAGATCAAGGAAGCCAGAGGTGTGGGCTGATAGATTTGTAAGTGAGAAGGCATATGCCAAGTTTTAGGAGTGGTGGCCCCAAAGGTCACTCACTCTTGAGCAACAATTCATAACCAAAGACCTAAGCCAGCACAATCTGAATGTCCTAAAACAATTTATGGAGAGCAAGGGATGGAAATGGTTCACCAGTCGGTTGCAAGATGCCAATGAATACCTCGTCAAAGAATTTTATGCCAATGTTGCCCACATCAAAAAGGGTACAAAGGTGACGAAGGTCCAGAACATGAAAATCTGGTTTAATGGCCACGAATTGAACAATTATGTAGGGTTTTAGGAGGTTGAGGTTGTGCAATACCTGGAGAATCTAGCCTTGGGTGGTGCAGTTCGCCCACGGCTAGCTGAGATACTTGCTATTCTGGGGAAAACGCCTTCATGGCTTAGAGCAGGAGTGCATATTGTCAGATCCACCCTTAACTTTGAAGCAAAGGGGTGGCTAACATTCATGTGCAGCCGTCTTGACCCTTTCCAGCATGAGAATTTCCTTGCGCTTCCTCGGGCAATATTGGTAGCTTCCATTACGATAGGCTATCCTATTAATGTGTAGAACTTGATGTCCTACAACATCTCCAATACAGTCCTGAAAGAAGAAAGATCGTATCCCTACCCCAACTTCCTCACTGAGTATTTCCAAGATCAAGAGGTAGAGACGAGACATTTTGATGTGGAGGTGAAGACGAAAAAGCCATTCTCATGGTATCACATCCATGGAGGGGATGACCCTAAATTCAAGGGTAAATCCACTACCTCCACCGGCCAGTCTGAAGAGCCAGGGGTAGTGGCCACAGGGTCAGTTGTCGAGCCCTCCACAGCAGCCGGTACTTCTACCGAGAAGCAGCCATTCCTCCTTCATCTTATTGACCATCTATCTTAATGCCACTGTCAGTGCCTTCATCTTTAACCTACCCTCAGACAGCACTGAGGGTTTCCCAAACACTATCCAGTCTCAACAACTGGATGCAGGCAGCTACCACAAACTTGACTTCCATATCTAGTACAGTGGCAGCACAGTCTTCAGCCCCAGCAGCGCTTCAAGTACCTCCATCAGTGAAGGACTCATTCAAAAGGATTCTGGAAAACCAGAAGAAGATTCTGGACGACTATAAGAAGATCCGGGAGACTCTTGATACATAAAGGATGATAATCAAGGATTTGGGGAAGGAGGTGTCACACCTCTTTTTTCACTACACCTGCAAGGGCATAAAGAAGTTTTTCCACTTAAAATACAATTGAAACGGGATTTGTTTATTTAAAAATCAGAGTCACCACTTGGGAGATTGATGGTGTCCCAAGTCACCGGTTGAATCCCGAATCAAGAAAATTATTGACTCTGTTAAAAGTCCGCGATCCAGAAATCCGAGTAAGGAATTATGCTAACCCGGGAGAAGGTATTAGGCATTCCCGAGTTCCATGGTTCTAGCGCGGCCGCTCAACTATCATATTTGGCTTAGTTATTTGATTTTAAAACATGTTTCAACTTATATGCTTTTTAACTTTGAACCGCTTTTATTATTATTTTAGAGAGACTTGCAACGTCGTGAAAACATGTCTCGAACCGCGTCACATAAATGCACCCCCGATTTTTGACACATTTCGACTTTGTTGAGATTTGGATTTGGGTCACATAAATGTGCACCCGTATTTAGAAAGGTAAAATTATTAAAAGCACGCCTAAAGCGACTAACATGTTATTAGCTTCGCGGGAGGCCGTGAAAATTCGCTAAACGGCGCGTCCCGAATTCTAAGTATTTTAATATAAGCATATAGTGAGGGCCCCGCAATTTATATGTTTTGTTTAGCGAGGCTCATCTCATTTCATTATTTAAAAGGCAAACCTAAAGCAACTATGATTTTCTATTTTATTTGTCTCTAATAATAAAATAAAAGTCCTAATTAATTTGTTACCGGACTAAAGCAAACCAAGTGATAAGTTTGCACCAAAGTCCAAGCATTGGGCTCCGAGATAAGCCCATTGAATAGAAGTTATAACCAGGTCCACACCCAAAATAACTAGCCGGTTACAGGCCTCGACACTGGTACAAAGAGGAGCCAATAGGGAGGCAATTCAACACCTGGGCTTACTCCAAACGAGCCTAACAGCATGCACCCTAAATTCTTACACCAATAAATCACTTCAGGAAATTGTTCTGCCCAGCCACGACTTCAAACAAAATAATATCACTAAATGATCTAAATGCAACAATGATTCAGATTTGGAATGCTCATGTCCCACTACGTTGTAGGCCCAAGAAGGGAAAATTAACTAACTCTATACTTGCAATCATCCAGATTTTATTCCTACTTACTAAATTAACACAGATCTCACTTTTAATCAATCTAATTCCAATTCCAGGCTCATATATTTATTTGTTGGTAAAGGCGAAAATCGAACCGGATTCAACAATAGAAGAAGCTTGATTATGTGACTTCCTTTAACACTATGCATGAACAGGTTAGCGATCACAATTCAGAACAAACCAACAATTTTAAAACTGATTCAAACTAACATTATTCACTCAAGGAATTTGTGATTCTAGAACTGAATTGTTGAGGTATTTACTAAAAATGTTTATTATGTCAGGACTTAACATACACATGAGTTTGTATATTAATTTTTGACTCAGCTTCTAATTCTAAACTACAGCTATCACAGGAGTCCAACAACATTTCATTAAAGCTACTGGTTGGGACGGAATGAATTCCAAAGTTTAACAGTCCAAATCGCTCACAATCCAAATTATACAATCCAATTTTCAGCCCAGTTGTACAATGTAATCACAAATCTAAAGCAATCCTAAACAAATACAAATCATATATCATCTATTCTACTATGACAGTGAATACACATGTTTCAGGAGGAACAGTTCATTTCAGCATTTCAACTCAACATTTACATCAGATCAGTCTCAAGTGTGTACATAGAGATGTGAAATACAAGAAGAAGAAGAGGAAATCAGCAAAAGTAATCAGCAGAAATTAGGTAACAGCTCAGCAAAGAACTCAACAATCCAGATAACAGCTCAGGAAGAGTTTAAGATCAAAGCAGAATTAGGAAATCAACCACAACCACTTTAATACACCCAGATATACTCGAAAATACACAAGAATAATTCAGTAGACTAAAACTCAACCAAAACACCCTGAATCTACTCGAAATTGGACTAGAAAGTTACAAAACACCTTCAGCGATCAAAAACACCCAGCAACAACTCGAATAAATCCCAAACACCTTCAGATGATTTAAACCCTTGAGTATAGAAGAGAAACAGAGAAATCCGAGCTATTTCTGATCCTAAGTGAGCTAACCAATTGAATTAAAAGCTGAAATTTGAAAATAACCTAACGGAAAGCAATGAAATAGTATTTTTGGATTTTCTACTATATTTTCACCTTTTTTTTGGATTTTCAGTAGGAATCTAAGATCTAAAGAGGAATTTTTGACTTCTGCTGATTTGAAATTCAAATTTAAAAAAAAAACTCAGATTTGTACGAGAGATTTTGGGGGGAATTTTTGGGGCTCCAAACTTTGTTTATTAGGCACTAGGCCTACCTTTTATAGTCAAACTTCAAGAGGGGAAGCTTCTAGATTTCCCTCACACTTTTCCCCTATTTTTCTATTTCAGATTTTACCCAAATAGTCCTCTATTTTCTGACTTGTGTTTCAATTTATATTATAGATTTCTTGAAATACTAAATTGAAACCCCATTCTAGAGACTTCTAGGGAGTTCTAGATTCTGTTGCCCAAGGATTCCCTGAACTGCATTCCTAGACTACCCTCACACACCCTTGAAATTACTAATCCAACCAAACCCATTTACCTTAGTTAAGATTCAACTACAGTTAATCAAAGGCTAAGTTATTCAGCTATATCCAAACTCCTAATCCTAATTAACTGTGAAACTAAACACTGGATTAAAGAACAACTATCAATCATACATCAAAAGAACTTAGATCAACTAATTTTGAACAACTGCTGGATAAGCTGATTACTAAAACAATCACTGATTTGAAACGTAAAATTAAACTAATAAAAAACTTTAAAAAAAAGGTAACAAGATAATCCAAGAACATACAGAATCATTAATCAAATCGTCAAACTGAAACTAAGCTAAAAATAAAATTTCAGACCCAAACAAACTCATTATTGATCAAAAGAAGACATGCTTAAACTATTTTTACTAATCAGAGAAAGTAAATAAAATAAAAACAAATTCATGCTACTGACTGTAAACAAATCAAACAGAGAAAAACAAACAAGATTCAAGTCAATTGAACATGAAGAATAGGCAGTCGTGAAGAAGAAAGTGACTCAAGGAAAAGCAAGGAGAAACTTAGATATGTAATTTAGGGTTTCGCACTTCTGTGATGTAACATCTGAGCATATTGAGCGAGATTTGAGAGATAAGGATGCCAGAAACAAGATGAGGGAGGAGAGGTGACCCTAGGGTGTCGATTTGGTAAGATTTGGACACATGCGTCGCCGTACACGGTGGTGGCGGCGCAAGGGTTTGGTAGATTTGAGGGGATTGGGTAGGATTTGAGGTATGGGGGTTTAGGGTTTGGAAAGAGGAGCACCTGGGGAGTCTGTGGTGTAATTTTCAGGGCCATCGGAGTATCGCCACCGGCGAAGGCAATTTCCAGCGGGCGGTGGGCGGCGGAAGAGCGGTGGTGATATACCGGCGTTACAGGGGCGGTACGAGGAAGATGGGAAATGTTTTTAGGGTCTAGGATTTTTCGGACACTTTTATTAAAAACCAGCATCAATCGTGGGCCGTTGGGTGAGGCATTTGGACCGGGTAGGAGTGTGATTTGGGTTAGGCGTTGATGCAGATTGGGGGGGTCATTTGGGCTAAGCCAACTTGGCCCAAATTTGGGCATTCACTTAAGACCACTCTTTCTTTTAATTTATCCAATTAATTTCTTTTGTTTTCCCTTTTTATTTTGTATTTATTTTTATTCATTATTTATATTTTCCTAATTTTTATGAAATGCTAAATTAAAAATAAAACCGAATTGACTTCTAAAAATATTATTCAATTCCCAAATACCCTAATTCCTAATTAATGACAAATTAAGACAAATTAAAATTAATAATGCAAAAAGACCATTTTTGTTATTTTCTTTATTTTTAAGCAATTCTAACTACTACTTAACCCTAAAATATGAAATTAAATCCTAAACAAATGTCAAGTGTATTTTTGTATATTTTCCATATGAACAAACATACACAAATTTAATGTAAACAATTAATCAGAAAATAAAACAAAACTCACAAAATTTGCAAAATAATGAAAGAAATCATTTTGTTTGAATTTTTGGGAATAATTCACTTAGGGCAATAATCACGTGCTCACAGCTGCCCCTCTTTGCCGGAAACACAAAGAGTTTTCGTGCAAAGATAAGTGAGCCCAAACGAGCGATTTTTGCCTGTTTGAATATTCCGTGTGAAGCATTTTTGAAAATTATCTGAACGAACCCTGCTTCAAAGGTTGCCTGCATATCCATAGGTAAAAAGGAATCAGGTTAGTGTAGTTCGGGAAGGTTTGGTAGTTGGGCCTACCGGGAGCTATGATTTCACTGTTGTTGCTGCTGCTGCTCGCTGACCTCCTTATTACACCGTGTCAAAGTAAAAAGAAGCTAGCCTAAGCTATGATCTATGTATTACACAAAGGTCCTATCTATGTCTTCAAACTTGCTCTTGTGTTGCCTTAAACTTGTATTCTTTCAATGGAATTCTTGTGGTTTTGCCTTGCATTGTGATCGGAGATGTTTTTCCATTCCTCCGAGTGATGCTTGACTGCTGAAATTTGAAATATATGCCTCTATTCTCCAGGAGGGCTCCTGATTGTTGACACTTGAAAAGTATTCCCTATTTCTCCAGGTGGGCTCCTGACTGCAACAAAATAGATAAACAAAGAAAATTTTATGCCCTAGTTTGGTGACTGGGCACATCATGTTATCAAATATTAAAAATTAAAATCTAAAATTTGAATTGTACTTCCCTTGTTCTCCAGGTGGGTGCCTGATTGTTGAAGCTTGAAATGTATTCCCTTGTTCTCCAGGTGGGCTCCTGATTGCTGTACTTGAAAAGTATTCCCTTGTTCTCCAGGTGGGCTCCTGACTGCAACAAAATAAACAAACAAAGAAAATTTTCTGCCCCAGTTTGGTAACTGGGTACAACATGTTATCAAATATTAAAAATTAAAAGCTAAAATTTGAATTGTACTTCCCTTGTTCTCCAGGTGGGCTCCTGATTGTTGTACATGAAAAGTATTCCCTTGTTCTCCAGGTGGGCTCCTGCTTGCTGAACTTGAAAATTATTCCTTTGTTCTCCAGGTGGGCTCCTGACTGCAACAAAATAGACAAACAAAGAAAATTTTCTACCCCAATTTGGTGGCTGGGTATAGCATGTTATCAAATATTAAAAATTTAAAGCTAAAATTTGAATTATACTTCCATTGTTCTCAAGATGGGCGCCTGATTGCTGAAACTTGAAATGTATTCCCTTGTTCTCCAGGTGGGCTCCTCATTACTGAACTTAAAAAGTATTCCCTTGTTCTCCAGGTGGGCTCCTGACTGCAACAAAATAGACAAACAAAGAAACTTTTCTTCCCCAGTTTGGTGGCTGGGTAGATTTGTGAGTTGTTAGCAAAATGTAAATCACCTAAGTTATTGATGCAATGGTGAGAGTAAAACTAAATACTTGATTGGCATGTACGTCTCCTGTGAGTAAAACTAAGGACATTTGACTAGCAAATTCATCAGACTAGGACTTTTATCTTAGGAGAAGGATTCATCACACTAAGATTTTGATCCTAGGAGAAGGTTCATCATACTAGGTCGTCTATCTTAGGAGAAAGATTCATCACACTAAGATTTTGATCCTAGGAGAAGGTTCATCAGACTAGGTCATCTATCTTAGGAGAAAGATTCATCAGACTAAGATTTGGATCCTAGGAGAAGATTCATCATACTAGGTTTTCTATCTTAGGAGACAGATTTATTGGACTAAGATATTAATCCTAGGAGAAGATTCATCAGACTAGGTCTTTTGTTATCTTAGGAGAAAGATTCATCAGACTAAGATGTTGATCCTAGGAGAAGATTCATCAGACTAGGTCTTTTGTTATCTTAGGAGAAAGATTCATCAGACTAGGACTTTTTATCCTAGGAGGAAAGAATGTGAAAAGCAATGGCAGCATTTTATGCATACTAGCAAGACAGGCGAGGGCAGAGATTTGAGAAACTTCCATTTTGTCGGCTCTCCTCTTCTTCCTTTTCTTTTCCTTTCTTTTCTTTTTCCCTTATTGTTGAACCAACTTTCTTGCATGCTTTGTTCCTGTTTCAAATAAAGAAAACTTGTAAGTTTAAATGTGGTGGTTAGTTTGTGTCCTTGAACTTTGAGGAGGATTGCTCATTCACTTCCCATGATGACTGATTTCCACTCGAAGACCTTTCTTGTTTATGGACTAACCGCTTTCTATGTCGTCCTCATCACATAAAATACCTTTTCTCCGTTAAGACCCAATATCCTCTATTTGCATTTCATGAACTGGCACCTCCCCAACCTTTGTGTCTCACATAAATCCCAAAGCACGCCCATTGCCCCCACTCCGTGTATATGTTGTTCTTTCTTGACTTAACCACTGGCCTCGGCCTTGAGGTCTGTTGCTCCTTCACTTGTCACGATAACTTTGACTTCTGCTTGGAAGGTCTTGCTCGTCACTGGTTTAACACCCTTTTATCAAGCTTATCACAGGAAATACCTTTGATCTGTTCTCCATAACCCTTCATTTGTTGCATCGCTCATGAATTGACATATGCCGAGCCTTTGTATTTCACAAGGCTCCCAAAGCATGTTGATCGTTGCCAACTTAGTGTGCCTGTTGTTCTTTCCTGACTTGACGCTTTATTGTGTTCACCAGATCCCGTTTTGTTCAATTGGAAAGCTTGGTGGCATATTTTGAAGTCATTTCTCACCTGTTATGACCAAACAGACTCAGGAGGAGGAAGTAAACAAGACAAAAGGAACACAGTAGAAGGACAATGGAAAGAGATGATTCCCAACAAGAAAACTACAAAGTAGAAACTTCTCGGATGTGGATACCGACTCTAATGACCTTGACATGCACCTGTGGCCTATTCTGTTAGGCAAGTCTGATGTCCTGCTCCTATTATATCCCCAAATTGTGAAACTAGGCTTCGCTGCTCTGTCATCTTTCACAATCTTCGTCTGGTGATTTCCCATCTGATTCTCAATCCTTACTCGACTTGTGGTGCCCGTAGGGTTTTCACCATCAAGCCTCTCTCATTTTGGTCTTTCTCTCAACTCACCGTCGCCTTATGGTGCCCGTGAAGGTTTTCACCAATAAGACTCTCTCAGTTTTCATCGCCTTGGGGTACCCGTGAGGGTTCTCATCAACAAGACTCTCTCATTCTTCATTTTCTTCGTTTGGACCATAGTGTTGCCCCTGATACGATTCACCTCTACTCGCTTGACTTGGCATCTCTCGAGGACTGATCAGAAGGTCTTCCTTTGGACCGTAATGTGGGCTTTTGGATAGGGTTAGAAAGAAAGGGTATCAAAGTCTCAAAACAATTCAACATGGGTTCAAAATTACAACTTTCGGAATCAGATTTCTCACAACAACCACAACTTCTGCCCCAGTTTATTTCATGGGGACTTTTGGATTTTTATTTTGGTGTGACTGAACCTCAGAGAGAGGCTACCTACGTACCCTTTCGGGATCAAGTCAAACGTAGTTCAGGCCATAGAATTACTTCGTTGTTGCGATCCTTCCTTTCTTCCACTTTTCCTTTCTTTCTTTTCGTTTCTTTTTCTTCCCTTTTTCTTTTCTTTTATCTTTTCTTTTTTTTCTTCCATTTTTCTTTTCTTTTCTCTTTTCTTTTTTTTCTTTTTTCCTTTCTTTTCTTTTCTCTTCTCTTCTCTTTTCCTTTCCTTCTTCTTTTCTTTTGGACTATTTTTCTTTTGTTCCTTCGCTAATTTTCCCCGCCCGGCTTGCGAGTTTTATTATTGATTCTGAAAGAGGGGTATGAAAGAAAATAACTGAGGCTCAAAGGGGTAACAATGCATAAAGTGTTTGGATAGCAGAACAAAATGTCTTCGTCATTCCAATCTCCAAAACATGCAAACTACACAATTAGACAAGCTGAGGAAAACATACGTAACATCTTTTGATTGCACCAAAATTAATAATCATATTCACATATTTGCCTCCTATTTTTGTCAATTACCCCAGCACCATTGGACAACAAACACGGTACCACAAACGGCCCCTGTAAACTTGGTGCAAACTTGCCTTTGGCTTCAAACCGATGCGGCATGATGCATTTCAACGGTATTTCTTTATGTTCAGTTTCACACAATTTGGGCTCGAAGTGATCTCAAAATGCCCTTACTTCTTTCCCTCAAATGTCCTTATCATCTTCAATATAGCTTCATTTCTTCATTACTAAACCGGCTGAGAATTATGCGTGTATGTTATATCACTAGAACCAGCATGAAAAGAACTATAGAAGAGAACTAAACAAAATGACTAGAAACTGCGGGAAACAGAGCATTGTATTAGACCGACGGTGAAAGGGTTTAAGCAACAAAACAAGCAAAATAGACTAGGGTTACAACCCTTGAACAAACCTAGACAGCGCTAAACAAGCTACTATGATTAAACAAATAAGGCAAAGTGAAAGGATAGAAGGGTCGAAGTCACAAGACAATATCCGGATTACAACCCTGAAATAACCCGGACAACAGAAATGACAACAAAATAAACCACCAAAACTCCAAAAGATGGAGCGTCTTCCCAATTACCAAGCACAGCATCCTAGCCACTGAGTTTCACACCAATATTGCTGGAACTTTCACAAGTCTTCATCACGTTGTTCTTAGCAAACTACTTTTGGGTTCCTTCTGCCGGCTCGCTCTCACGAGCACTGAAACCTTAGCAGCATCTGGTCCTCTAGGGATCTCAAAAGAGCTCTCATGTTCCTTTTCAAAAAAATCATACCCACCATATGCGTCTCATTATGCACAGGAGATGGACTTTGGCTAGTTTTTGCTGCATCTGGACTTTGCACGACAATGTCGCCTGCCTCAATAAGCCTATGAATCGAATTATTCAGATTCCAACATTTCTCTATATCATGCCCCAGTGCACCTAAGCAGTATGCGCACCTTTGAGAAGGATCAAACTTCTTTGGAAGAGGGTTCGACATTTTAATATGAATCGGCTTCAACATGTCCAATGTCCTTAACCTCTAGAACAGACTGGCATATGCCTCTCCCAACGGAGTGAAGATTTTCTTCTTTCGCAACCACTCATTTTTAAATGCTGGATTGGGCTGAAAACCTGATCCGGGGTGTTTTTGGTAAGCTCGTGGGGGTAGATAGGCATTTTTTAGAGCTGGGTACTGAGAATGTGATGTGCGACTTTGGGATTTCTGTGGAGAGAAGTAGCATCAGGGAGGGTCATCTAATGCACAAGGATAAGCATGGGGACGATGTCGAGGCTGGAAGTGTTGATCAGGAAAACGTATCGGATCGTCTTTTTTGTTCCTTTTTCTTCCAACCAAGCTTATCGAGACTTTCTGAATAGCTTCCGAACAACTCACGATTTTTCCAGACTTGATCCCTTCTTCTACTAGCTCCCCCATTTTTAACACATCATTGAAAGCCTTTCCCAGGGCCGGGATCAAATGACTGTAGTAGGTGGGTCCCTAGGCCTGTAAAAAAATCCCAACCATTTCTTCTTCGCTAATCGGGGGACTGGCCCGAGCAGCTTGCTCCCTCCATCGGAGCCCAAACTCATTAAAGCTTTCCTCCGGCTTCTTTTCCATTTTAGATAGCAAGGAGCGATCTGGGGTAACACTCGATTTGCATTGAAAGTATCAAAAAAAGTCTTGAGCCATGTCACCCAATGTAAGCCACTCATCGACATCTTGACGAGTGTGCCAATCCAAGGCTGCCCCAGCCAAGCTCTTACCGAAATATGTCATTATCAAATCATCTTTCTCTCCAACGATCCTCATTTTGTTGCAATAATCCCTCAGGTGGTCTACCGGATTTCCACGCCCATCATACAAGTTAAATTTTGGTACTTTGAACCCTGCGGGCAGCCGGGCGTCACAGGGCACAATCAGTTCTTTGCCAGTCATGCTACCCTGGCCTCCAATCTTCGCTTGTCCCTTAAGGACTGTTCTGCACTTTTCAACTTCCTGGGTACCCCATCTCGCCCTTCTCTTCCTGTAACCTTTTCATTTCTAGCATGAAGCTCATCCAAGGAGCTCTTCTTGTATGAATCAAGGACCTTGCGGGCAAACTCTGGGGGGTGATATTGGGCACTGTGATCTTTGAGTGGGTATTCATTGTCTGGGGTAGTGGATATGACATGAGAGTAATTTCGGGGAGATGTAACTGGAGGATGAGTGATGTAGTTACTAGGGTAGTTGGGAAAGTTGTGATAAGCGGGTGTATCTGGAGAATATGGAGGATCATCTGGCATTGTGTTGGGAGCTTGGGTAAGGACAACATCCGGAAAAATCGGTGGCGGCGATGGTGGTGCCTTCCCAGTCATCCAGGCCTGATACATGTCTGCCATGTGTTGTCTTAACATCTGCACCTCTTCAACCAACCCATTATCCCATTCAACCAACTGTTGTTGGGCACCGGTATCAACCAACTTAGTTCTATAGTTGTTTTCCATTGCCTTTTGTCCTTGTGTTTCAAAGAAGAGTTACCACTTTAAAACCACAAACCAACCACCTTTTTGGAATGTCATGACAAAATGAAATCATCACGTTAGCGTTAGGGCATTTAACATATTGGTACCCGCACATTTGGGGAGTGAATGCACCTAGGTAATTAACAGTTCCTATTATGCTTTTGATCAGTCGCATGCGCCATCCCGGCCTCTTCCTTATTTCCAATTGCAAACTTTCTCTTTCTTTGTTTTTCTTTTTTTCCTTCTTTTCACTCTTGCCTTTGTCTTCTCTTGTTCCTATTCTCTCCCTCATTCTTGTTTTCCGCTATTTTCTTTTCATTTAGCCTTTTTGTTGTTTTTCCTCTCTTTTCTCTCCCTCTTTTTTCTTTTGGTTATGGTCAAATCCTATGGATATTGCCCACGTATCATGACCTCGCATGAATCAGAACAAGCTTAGTTCTTGCAAATTAAATGCAAAAATAAAGAGATAATTTTTTGGGATTTTTCAAATTTTCATTAATAAATGCCAATTACAAGAGATACTAGACTATTTGTTTTTCTTACAAGGGATTTTTCTTTTTCCTGACCAATAAAACAAACCATTTTTTTAAGAACAAATTTTCCTTTTTCCCTTTTATTCTTTTTTCATTTTCCTCAAAAATTCGGCAGAGTTTCGACTCTATTTTGACATTGGTTGTTTTTCTAAAACAGGTAATTAACTCTCTACACTGCTATTTCTTTCTTTTTTTTTCAATTTTTCCAAATACTCCCAAGTTGGTCAGCATGCAAATCCGAGACAAATAAATGCACACGCAACACATAAGATGTATCAGGACGGTCTTTTTCATTTCAGGTATCCTATCCTAGACGGACCCAACCCCTGTGTTGAGTCCCCTACGGCAAATGCACGTGATGCAAATAAGCGCTCCTAATAGGGATCCAGCATGAAGTCAAGTTATTCTAGGTTCAAACCCTGGGTATGTGTTCTAGACTGTGTACCCGAGCGGACAACTCGAGTCGAGGAGGGGGCTACGTACAGGGAATCAAAAGGCCATCCGGCTTAGTAACTTGTCCGAGCTTCTTTCTTATTTCAGGGTATGACACTAACAGAATAGGGAGTCTCAACCAGTAAGAACATACCCGAACGTGATAAGAGAAGGGTTTCGGCACAATTTATATACAGTTCAGATAATATCAAAGCGGTAAAGCATTTAGCACATTTAGCATGAAACATGTAGGAAAATCAGATAAAGTCAAACATAACAATTATTCTAAGCTCGAATTCTTAAACCCTGAACCGAAGTTCTGGGTTTGTATCCCCAGCAAAGTCACCAGAGCTATCACACCTCCTTTTTCACTACACCCGCAAAGGCGTAAAGGAGTTTTTCCACTTAAAGGGCAATCGAAACGGGATTTGTTTAATTAAAAATCAGATCACCACTTGGGAGATTGATGGTGTCCCAAGTCACCGGTTGAATCCCGAATCGAGGAAATTATTGACTCTGTAAACAGTACGCGATCCAGAAATCCGGGTAAGGAATTATGTTAACCCAGGAGAAGGTGTTAGGCATTCCCGGGTTCCGTGGTTCTAGCACGGTCGCTCAACTGTCATATTTGGCTTAGTTATTTGATTTTAAAACATGTTTCAATTTATATGCTTTGTAGATTTGAACCGCTTTTATTATTATTTTAGAGAGACTTGCAACGTCGCGAAAACATGTCTCGAACCGCATCACCTAAATGCACCCCCGATTTTTGACACATTTCGACTTCTTTGAGATTTGGTTTTGGGTCACATAAATGTGCACCCATATTTAGGAAGGTAAAATTATTAAAAGTGCGCCTAAAGCGATTAACATGTTATTAGCTTCGCGGGAGGCCGTGAAAATTTGCTAAACGGCGCGTCCTGAATTCTAAGTATTTTAATATAAGCATTTAGTGAGGGCCTCGCATTTTATATGTTTTGTTTAGCGAGGCTCATCTCATTTCATTATTTAAAAGGCAAACCAAAAGCAAATATGATTTTCTACTTTATTTGTCTCTAATAATAAAATAAAAGTCCTAATTAATTTGTTACCGGACAAAAGCAAACCAAGTGATAAGTCAGCACCAAAGTCCAACCACTGGGCTCCGAGATAAGCCCATTGAAGAGAATTTATACCCAGGTCCACACCCAAAATAACGAGCCGGTTATAGGCCACGACACTGGTATAAAGAGGAGCCAATAGGGAGGCAATTCAGCACTTGGGCTTACTCCAAACGATCCCAACAGCATGCACCCTAAATTCTTACACCAATAAATCACTTCAGGAATTGTTCTACCCAGCCATGACTTCAAACGAAATAATATCACTAAATGATCTAAATGCAACAATGATTCAGATTTGCAATGCTCATGTCCCACTACGTTGTAGGCCCAAGAAGGGAAAATTACCTAACTCTATACTTGCAATCATCCAGATTTTATTCCTACTTACTAAATTAACACTAATCTCACTTTTAATCAATCTAATTCCAATTCCAAGCTGAGATATTTATTTGCTGGTAAAGGTGAAAATCGAACTGAACTCAACAATAGAAGCAGCTTGATTATGTGACTTCCTTTAACACTATGCATGAACAGGTTAACAATCTCAATTCAGAACGAACCAATGATTTTAAAACTGATTCAAACTAACATTATTCACTCAAGGAATTTGTGATTCTAGAACTGAATTGTTGAGGTATTTACTAAAAATGTTTATTACGCCAGGACTTAACATACACAGGAGTCTGTATATTAATTTTTGACTCAGCTTCTAATTCTAAACTACAGCTATCACAGAAGTCCAACTACACTTCATTGAAGCTATTGGTTGGGACAGAATGAATTCCAAAGTTTAATTGTCCAAATCGCTCACAATCCAAATTATATAATCCAATTTTCAGCCCAGTTGTACAATGTAATCACAAATCTAAAGCAAGCCTAAACAAATACAAATCATATATCATCTATTCTACTATGACAGTGAATACACATGTTTCAGGAGGAACAGTTCATTTCAGCATTTCAACTCAATGGTTACATCAGATCAGTCTCAAGTGTGTACCTCGAGATGTGAAATACAAGAAGAAGAAGAGGCAATCAGCAGCAGTAATCAGCAGAAATCAGGTAACAGCTCAGCAAAGAACTCAACAATCCAGATAACAGCTCAGGAAGAGTTTAAGATCAAAGAAGAATTAAGAAATCAACCACAACCACTTGAATACACACAGATATACTCGAAAATACACCAGAGTACTTCAGTAGACCAAAACTCAACCAAAACACCCTGAATCTACTCGAAATTGGACTAGAAAGTTACAAAACACCTTCAGCGATCAAAATAACCCAGCAACAACTCGAATAAATCCCAAACACCTTCAGATGCTTTAAACATTTGAGTACAAAATAGAAACAGAGAAATCCGAGCTATTTTTTGTATCCTAAGTGAGCTAACCAATTGAATTAAAAGCTGAAATTTGAAAATAACCTAAGGGAAAGCAATGAAATAGTATTTTTGGATTTTCTACTATATTTACCTTTGTTTTTTTTTTTTTGTTGGATTTTCAGTATGAATTTAAGATCTAAAGATGAATTTTTGACTTCTGCTGATTTGAAATTCAAATTTTAAAAAAAAAAAACTCAGATTTGTAGGAGAGGTTTTGGGGGGTATTTTTGGGGCTCCAAACTTTGTTTATTAAGGCACTAGGCCTGCCTTTTATAGGCAAACTTCAGGGGGGGAAGCTTCTAGATTTTCCTCGCACTTTTCCCTCCTTTTTTATTTCAGATTTTACCCAAATAGTCCTCTATTTTCTGACTTGTGTTTCAAGTTATACTATAGATTTCCTGAAATGCTAAATTGAAACCCCATTCTAGAAACTTCTAGGGAGTTCTAGATTCTATTTCCCAAGGATTCGCTGAACTGCATTCCTAGACTACCCTCACACACCCTTGAAATTACTAATCTAACCAAACCCCTTTACCTTAGTTAAGATTCAACTACAGTTAATCAAAGGTTAAGTTATTCAGCTATATCCAAACACCTAACTCTAATTAACTTTGAAACTAAACACTGGATTAAAGAACCGCTATCAATCATACATCAAAAGAACTTACATCAACTAATTTTGAACAACTGCTGGATAAGCTGATTACTGAAACAATCACTGATTTGAAATGTAAAATTAAACTAATAGAAAACTTTAAAAAAAAAGCTAACAAGAAAATCCAAGAACATACAGAATCATTAATCAAATCGTCAAACTGAAACTAAGCTAAAAAATAAAATTTCAGACCCAAACAAACTCATTACTGATCAAAAGAAGACGTGCTTAAACTATTTTTACTAATCAGAGAAAGTAAATAAAATAAAAACAAATTCATATAATGACTGTAAACAAATCAAACAGAGAAAAACAAACAAGATTCAAGTCAATTGAACATGAAGAATAGGCAATCGTGAAGAAGAAAGTGACTCAAGGAAAAGACAGGAGAAACTTAGCTATGTAATTTAGGGTTCCGCACTTCTGTGATGTAACATCCGAGCATCTTGAGCGAGATTTGAGAGATAAGGATGCCATAAACAAAAGATGAGGGAGGAGAGGTGACCCTAGGGTGTCGATTTGGTAAGATTTGGACACAGGAATCGCCGTACACGATGGTGGCGGCGCTAGGGTTTTGGTAGATTTGAGGGGATTGGGTAGGATTTGAGCCATGGGGGTTTGGGGTTTGGAAAGAGGAGAACTTGGGGATTCTATGGTGTAATTTTCAGGGCCATCGGAGTATTGCCGCCAGCGGAGACGATTTTCGGCCGGCGGCGGAAGAGCGGTGATGATATACCGGCGTTACAGGGGGTTTACGAGGAAGATGGGAAATTTTTTTAGGGTCTGGGATTTTTTGGACACTTTTATTAAAAACCAGCATCAATCGTGGGCCGTTGGATGAGGGGTGATGGATGGCATGGATTGCTTGACTATAAAACGACGTCGTTTCAATGGGATGGGGCATTTGGACCGGGTAGGAGTGTAATTTGGGCTAGGCGTTGATGCAGATCTGGGGGGGGGGGTCATTTGGGCTAAGCCAGCTTGGCCCAAATTTGGGCATTTATTTAAGACCACTCTTTCTTTTAATTTCTCCAATTAATTTCTTTTCTTTTCCCTCTTTATTTTGTATTTATTTTTATTCGTTATTTATATTTTTCTGGTTTTTATGAAATGCTAAATTAAAAATAAAAGCAAATTGACTTCTAAAAATATTATTCAATTCTCAAATACTCTAATTCCTAATTAAGCACAAATTAAGACAAATTAAAACTAATAATGCAAAAAGATCATTTTTGTTATTTTTTTTATTTTTAAGCAATTCTAACTATTACTTAACCCTAAAATGTGAAATTAAATCCTAAACAAATGCCAAGTGTATTTTGTATATTTTTTATATGAACTAAAATGCACAAATAAAATGCAAACAATTAGTCAGAAAATAAAACAAAACTCACAAAATTTTCAAAATAATGAAAGAAATCATTTTGTTTGAATTTTTGGGAATAATTCACTTAGGGCAAAAATCACGTGCTCACAGCAGGTAAAGAAGATGAAAAAAACTTAGGCATCTAAGGAGTCAGTGGACAAGTTGAGCAAAGAGGTTGAGAAGATTAATTTTGCTGGTGATATCTCACTAGACCTTCTCATAGAGTAGACAGTCTCAGCAGCACATGCAGCAGAGCCCGAGGCACTAGAGGCAGCAGCTAGCCAGACTGAGAAGCCGGCTGCAACATCACACACTGCTGAGGAGCTGATTCAGATGCTCGGCAACCTCGTAGTCCCCCAGTCAGGAAATGTGGAGATCTAGTTAGAGGATACGGAGGGTGCTGATGACCCCATGCATGATGTTCATGTTGAGTACCCGATGTAGACAAAGATCACATAGGGAGTTTTCTCTACTCTCTACCCTTTTTCCTTGTTCTTCTTATTTGTTATGAGCATTGAGGACAATGCTATTTTTCATTTGGGGGTGGTCCATTTTGATTTGATGACATTTGGTATGTAATAACCATTATACTATTTTTTTATCTTTATTTTCATTGTTGGTATGTATATATTTTTACCATTTGATGTATATATTCATTTCCATTTATGTTTATATTCACTCTACCTCAATTTTGTATATATTCAGCTTAATTTTCGTAGTTTACTTCATAACTTCTTTCGTTGTTTTCCCTTAGTAGCATAGATTCTTATTTACTTTAGTAGCTTCTTTTTTAAGTTTTGTGTTGACAATAAGCATTTAGTTTTCTTAATGCCACAGTTCTTTCCAAAGGTGGATGTTGTGTGAACCGGGTGGCTCTTCGCAACGATAGATGGCGTGACAACCTTCTTAAGGGATTGAGTCCATTTTCTTTATATTTTGGTATGTATAGTTGTAAGTGCGTAATTTTTGCCCTATGAGAATTACTCCCAAAAAATTCAAAATAAAATAATTTTTAGTTTGTTTGCAATTGTTG